>JAQZBX010059460.1:0-17515 GCA_029593785.1 Cabassous unicinctus
GAACTCGGGATTCATTCTCTTCTACTTGTGTGGGCCAGACTTATGGGATATTTCTTCAAATAGACTATGGAAAGAATGGAAAAATAATCATAGCTTTACAGTACAGAAACCTAGGAAACATCAGACACTACTTAAAAAAATAATCAGCATTAGCATAAGTATTACATCAAGATTTAAATATTTTATACCTTGATATGAGATGATGAGAAAACTTACCGTCTGTGGAATTCTTCCCCAAATTTCATACACTGATGATAACAATATGAAACATTAGAAAAACCCAAAATGAGAAGCATCCTAAAAAGTAATTGACTAGTGGTGGGGGGAGCCAAGATGACAGCAGAGTAAACAGCTCCTAGAGTCAGCTCATCCTTCAAGGCAGTTACTAATCACCCAGAGCTATCTCAAGCACCTTTTTGGGGATTCCAGGAGAACAGAAAGTATCCTGCAAGACCCTTGAAAGTATGCAAGGAGGACACTGCCGATCTGCAGAGATTTGTGAGTAGAGCCCTCCATGCTGTGGAGGCTGGTGTCTGCATTGCAAGCCACCTTGGGAGCTATTCTGTGGCTGGAGTTGGAAACTCCATTTTCCAAAAATGGGGGAGGAAGACACAGTGTGGCACTGATTTTAGTTACTGGTTAATAAATTTGGCTGGTTAAATTATAATTCTAAGAACAGCTTAAGTTTAAACCTGTCCAAGTCAGAAAGAGGTTGGTAACCACCATTTTAACTCTGTCTCTGGTATGAGGTGAAGCAAGGCTGTTTGAAAGTCATAGTTCTGGTATGACTGGATTCTTTCCACCTAGATCATATTGCAGCTCTAGCCTAAACCTCAGCCCCACCTCCAGCAGGGAGGAAGATGGGGGGACCTGAACCACCTCTCTGGGAAACAACAAGCCATGCCACAGAGGCTGGTGCCCATCCTACTCTAGCAGAGCAAGCCACCTCAGGAGCTATTCCATGGCTGGAGTTAGAAGCTCTGTTTCCCATAAACATGGGAGGAAGAGATGGTTGTCCACCGACTTCAGTTACTGATTAGTGGACTTGGCTGCATATAGTATAATCCTAGGAACAGCTAGGGTTTGAACCTGTCCAAGTGGGAAAGAGGCCGGTAGTCACCATTTTGTCTTTGCCCCTGGTATAAGGGGAAGCCGGGCTGACTGAAAATCAGTTAAGTTAGGGACTGGCTTCTTATGACCAAGATCAGACTGTAGCCCTAGCATAGACTCCAGCCCCAACTCCAGCAAGGAGGAAGGTGGTGGAACCTGCACCAGGCTCTCCAAGCAACTGCAGGTGCTTTTGGCCAGCAGAGATTGAATAGTTGGAACCTGGGTCTGCATTCCCACATCCCAAGAGAATAGAAGAGGAGCTGGGTTTCTTCAGCCTCTCTGGTTAACTGCAGGCCTTTTAAGCCCACACAACCTGGTGAGTGCCTTTGAGTCCTGTCCCCCATAAGATAGAAGGGGACTGGTGTACCCTCAGCATCTCAGGGCAGTTGCAGGTGCTTTTGGCACAAACTCAACCATTGGGAACCTGTGACTCCACCCCCACTGCCAATAGGACAAGAGAGGAACTGTGTTTGTCCAGCTTCTCTGGGTAACTGCAGGTACTTTTGGCCCACACAGCCTGGACTGGTGGGTACTTGTGGATCCACCCCTGCCCCAATAGGAAAGGAGGGGGCTGGTGTTTCCAAGATTTTCCAGGCAATGGCAGACACTTTTAACCTGCACTTTTAACAGATTAGACTGTTGAATGCCTGTGGATCCACCCCTACCACCCAGTAGGTTAGGAGGGGGCTTGTGTCTCCTCAGCCTCTCCAGGCAGCAAGAGGCAATTTTGGCCTGAAAGGACTGGACAGTTGGATATCTATGGATACATCCCAAGCCCCAATAAGATAGGAGGAGTCTGGTTTCTCTACAACTTCTCTAGGCAATGGAAAGTACTTTAAACCTACAGGGACTGAACTGTTGATTGCCTATAGATCCAAACCCATGTCTAATAAGATAGGAGGGGACTGGTGTTTCCTTAACCTCTTGGGCAGTGGCAGGTACTCTTGCCTAAAGGAAATGAACCATTAGGTGCCCATGGATCCACCTGCTTCACCCAAAAGGATATGAGGGAGCTGGTGTTTTCTCAGGCTCTCCAGGCAACAGTGTGTACTTTTGGTCTGCAGGGACTGAACTGTTGGGTGTCAGTGGTTCCATTCCCAGCCCATAAAGGGCAGAAGGGACAGTACTTCATGAGCTTCTCAGGGCAACTGCATGTACATTTGGGCCATACAGATTAGTTTGTAAGGGTACTCCAGAGGGTCCATCCGCCAACCCCAATGAGGTGGAAGATAGTCCTACATACATCAGTTTACCTGGGCAACTGTGGTCATTTCTACATCAGTCTCTCTGGGAAACTACAGACAGACTTGTCCTGCCCAACTTGGATTATCACACATAGCTGCATTTCTGTCCCTAGCAGAGGAGAAAGTTGGGAGAAGCTTCATAAATTCCTGGGGCAATCTGAACAGCTTCAGCCTCCATATCTTATAGCACCAACTACATCCTAGGCTTCTACTACACAGCCAGGAAGGGAGAAAAGTCAAGAAAGCCCTAAACTAAAGGAGAAACTGCACTCAGAATAAATACGATTAGTAAGCCAGATGCAAAGACACCAACAAAAAATTGCAATCCATACCAAGAAACACGAAGATATGGCCCATTTAAAGGAAAAAGATAAGCCTGCAGATAACATAAAGGAGTTGGGACAACTAATCATAGATGTTGAAGCAAATTTCCTTAATACATTCAATGATATGGCTAAAGAGATTAAAGGTATTAAGAAGACGTTCGGTGAGCAACAAGAAAAACTTGAAAGCATACCTAGAAAAATAGAAATCTTATGGGAATGAAAGGTGCAATAAATGAAATTAAAAATACATTGGAGACATGTAACAGTAGATTTGAAGAGGCAGAAAAAGGATCGGTGATCTTGAAGAAATGTCCTCTGAAATTGAGCATACAAGAGAGCAGATGAAGAAAAGAAAGGAAAAAATTGAACAGCGTCTCAGAGAAATAATGACAGTAAGAGATGTGAAAACCTATGTGTCATGGGTGTCCCAGAAGGAGAAGAGAAGGGAAAAGGGGCAGAAGGAATATTTGAAGAAATAATGGTAAAAAAGTTCCCAACCCTATTGAAGGACATAGATAACTGTGTCCAAGAAGCACATCATACTCCCACCCAAATAAATCTGAATAGTCCAACTCTGACACCCTTACTAATCAGAATGTCAAATGCCAAAGATACGGAGAGAATTCTGAGAGCAGCAAGAGAAAAGAAATAAAGGATCCTCAATAAGATTAAATGCCAATTTCTCATCAGAAACCATGGAAGCAAGAAGGCAGTGGTCTGATATATTTAAGATACTGCAAGAGAAAAACTGCCAGCCAAGAATTTAATATCCACCAAGATTATCTTTAAAAAATGAAGGTGAGTTTAAAATATTCACAGATAAACAGAAACTGAGAGAGTTTATAACAAAAAAGACTAGCATTGCAGGAAATACTAAAGGGAGTATTACAACCTGAAAAATAAAGTCAGGAGAGAGAGGCTTGGAATAGAGTCTAGAAATGATGATTGTATCAGAAACAGTAACTAAAAGTGTCAAAAAAAAGTGGTGAAAATAAAATGATAGATAAAACCCAAAGGTCAAAATGGTTGAAACAAGAATTGCCTTATTTTATTTTATTTATTTTTTTGGTAAAAATCAAGATTTTTCACAGTACATACCAATATTTGTAAAATGATATATAAATACATAAGCATATATGTGCATTTTCTTACATAAATGTTATTTTATATATATATATACATATTTTTAAAGGTGCTTAGAATTGCGTTTAAAATCATAACATTAAATGCTAATGAATTAAACTCCCCAATCAAAAGACACAGACTGGTAAAATGGATAAGAAAACATGAGACATCTGTAGGTTGTCTGCAAGAGACTCACCTTAGACCCAAGGATACCAATAGATTGAAACTGAAAGGTTGGAAAAATATATTTCATGCATGCAGTAAACAAACAAACAAACAAAAAAGCTGGGGTAGCTATATCTATATCAGAAGAAATAGATCTTAAAAGCAAAACTGTTAATAGAGACAAGGAAGGACATTACATACTAATAAAAGGGATGATTCACCAGGAAGAAATAAGAATCATAAATGTATATACACCTAACCAGGATGCACCAAGTTACATTAGGCAAACACTGGAAAACTGAAGGGAGAAATAGACATCTCTACAATAATGGTTGGAGACGTCAATATACCATTCTCAGCACTGGATAGAACATCTGGGCAGAGGATCAATAAAGAAACAGAGGATTTGAATAAAATGAGGAATGGACTAAACCTAGTAGACATATACAGAACATTGCACCCCAAAACAACAAGATATATATTCTTTTCAAGTGCTCATGGATATTTCTCCAGGATAGACCATATGTTGGGTCACAATGCAGAAAATAAAATAAAAAATGAAAATAGGAACATTACTACTGATCCCACAGAAATAAGAGAGATCATAAAAGGATATTATGAACAACTTTATGCCAAAAAGCTAAACAATGTAGACGAAATGGAAAAATTCCTAGGAACATACAAACAATCTATACTGGCCCTATAAGAAATAGAAGACCTCAATGAACCAATCACAAGTAAAGAGTTTAAAATGGTCTTCAAACATCTCCCTAAAATTAAAAGCCCAGGACAACACGGTTTCACAGGTGAATTCTACCAAGCATTCAAAGAAGATTTAATATTAATTTTACTCAAGCTGTTCCAAAAAATTGAACAAGAAAGAACACTACCAAACTCATTCTCTGAAGCCAATATCACCAAAATACAAAAGCCATATAAAAATGTTATGAAAAAAGAAAATTACATACTTATTTCTCTAATGAATATGGAAGCAAAAACCCTCAATAAAATGTTTCAAATCGAATCCAACAACACATTAAAAGAATTATTCATCTTGATCAAGTGGGTTTTATACCAGGCATGCAAGGGTGGCTCAACACAAGAAAATCATTCAGCAAAATAACACCACATTAATAAATCAAAGAAGAAAAATAACATGATCTTATCAATTGATGCAGAAAAGGCATTTGATAAAAGTACTACAAAAGTTAGGAATTGAAAGAAAGTTTCTCAACATGATAAAGGCCATATATGAAAAACCCACAGCTAGCATTTTATTCAATAGTGAAAGACTGGGAGTTTGTAAATTGAGACCAGGGACAAGACAAGGATGCCCACTGTCACCACTGTTGTTCAATAGAGGTTTAAGCTAGAGGAATCAGTGAAGAAAAAACAAATAAAGGCACCCACATTGGAAAGGAGGAAGTAAAACATTCACAATTTGCAGATATGATCCTATATCTAGAAAGTCCTGAAAAATCTACAACAAAGCTGCTAGAGCTAATAAACAATTTCAGTAGAGTGTCAGGATACAAGATCAATATGCAAATATCAGTGGTGTTTCTATACAATTGTAATGCACAATCTGAGGAGGAAGTCAGGAAAAAATTCCATTTACAATAGCAACTAGAATTTTAAAAAATTTTTAAAAAGCAACTAAAAGAATCAAATATTTAGGAATAAACTTAACCAATGATTTAAAGCATTTTTATTCAGAAACCTACAATGCATTGCTGAAATAAATAATTTTAAAAAAGACATAAATGATTGGAAGAACATTCCATGCTCATGAATTGGAAGACTAAATATCATTAGGATGTCAATTATACTCAAATTGATATACAAATTCAAGTTAATCCCAATAAAATTTCCACCAGCATTTTTTAAGCAAATAGAAAACACAATTACCAAATTTACCTGGAAGGGTAAGTGACCCCGAATAGCCAGAGACATCTTAAAAAGGAAGTGAAATTGGAGGGCTCTCACTTCCAGACTTTAAATCATAACTACCTAAGAACAATGGTAAAAACAGCATGGTATTCACATAAAGACAGACATATAGACCAATGAAACCGAATTGGTGGTTCAGAAACAGACCCTCACATCTATGGCCAAGTGATTTTTAACAAGCCTGTCAAACCCACCCAGCTGGGTCAAACAGTCCATTCAATAAATGGTGCTGGGAGAACAGGATAGCCATAGCCAAAAGAAAGAAAGAAGACCCCTAGCTAACACCTTATACAAATATGAACTCAAAATGGATCAAAGACATAAATATAAATGCAAGAACCATACAGATCCTAGAAGAAAATGTAGGGAAACATCTTCAATACCTGGTGGTATGTGGTGGATTCTTATACCTTACACTGAAAGCACAAACAATGAAAAAAAAAACATGGATAAATGGAAACTCCTTAAACTTAAACACTTCTTTGACTCAAAGGACTTCATCAAAAAGGTGAAAAGGCAGCCCACACAATGGGAGAAAATATTTGGAAACCACATACCTGATAAGGGTTTGATTTCCACTCTATATAAAGAGATCATACAACTGGACAATAAAAGAGAAACCAATCCAAATTAAAAATATGTAAAAGATTTAAATAAACATTTCTCCAAAGAAGAAATACAAGTAGTTAAAAAGCCTGGAAACAGGCCGGCCAGCCCGTGCGGCAAGGTAGGCTCATGCAGCAAGACCTCAGAGCAGGACGCGGGTGTGGCTCGATTGATAGAGCCCCCGTTTACCATGCGGGAGGCCCCGGGTTCACTTCCCGGGGCCTCCTTGTGAGAGCAGGCCGGCCCCATGTGGTGTGGTGGGCTGATGCAGCAGGACCTCACAGCAAGGGGGAGATAAGCAGACACGGAAGAAGCACACAGTGAATGGACACAGTAAAACACAAGCAGCAACGGGGGGATAAATAAATTAATTAATTAATCTAAAAAAAAAAAACCTGGAAAGTGGAAAGATGGCATCAGTTTAGGAGGGCACTCACTGACTCACTCTCTGAGGACGGCTGATTGGGGACAGGGTCCAGCCCGGGGATCTGTGTTGTGGGCGCAGGGAGCGAGAACCTTGGGGACATCTATCTGGAGGGTGCTCGACAGAGTGGATTGCTCTGGAGAGATTAGGAACATAGAAAGAAGCAAGGAAATAAAATAAGAAATAAAAGTGTCAAAGAGAAAACTTAACACACACACGGAATGGCCAGCTAAATAAAACTCTAGAGCAGAGAGAGAAGCTAATCAACTGAATGAACCTATCAAGATAAAATGATGACTAGAGGGCAACAAAAAATTACAAACCAAACTGAGAAACAGGAAGACATGGACCAGTCCAATAAACAAACTAAAAACCAGGAAGAGCAGCAGAACATTGAACAACTAATCAAAGCTTTCCAAGCAAATATCATGGATCAACTTAATGAAGTGAAGGAAGAGATTAAGGATATTAAGAAGAAACTGGGAGAACATACTGAAGAAATTGTAAACATACATAAAAAGATAACGGATATGACTGTGATCAACGGCAAAATGCAAGAATTCAAAAACACACTGGATTCACATAACAGCAGATTGGAACAGGCAGAAGAAAGAATTAGTGATGTGGAAGACAGTACATCTGAAATCAAACAGATAGAGAACAGAGAGACCAAAAGATAGAAAAAAATCCAGCAGGGACTCAGGGATTTAACCGACAATAAAAAATGCACAAACATATGCATTATGGGCATCCCAGAAGGAGAAGAGAAGGGAAAGGGAACAGAAAGAGAGTTGAAGGAAATAATGGCTGAAAACTTCCCAGCCCTATTCAGAGAGATGGATGTGCAGATCTAGAAAGCAGAGTACACCCCAAATAGTATAAATCCCAACAAGCCAACTCCAAGACATATACTTGTCAAAATGTCCAATGCTCAAGACAAAGAGAAAATACTCAAAGCAGCAAGAGAAAAGAGAACCATCACATACAAGGGAAGCACAATAAGATTAAGTGCTGATTTCTCACTGAAACCATGGAGGCAAGAAGACAGTAGAATGACACAGTCAAAGTACTAAAAGAAAAAAACTTCTAGCCATGATTTCTCTAGCCAGCAAAACTGGTATTCAAAAATGATGGAGAGTTCAAAATATTCACAGATACACAGAAATTAAGAGAGTATGCGAATAAGAAACCTGCACTTCAAGAAATACTAAAGGAAGTTCTACAAGTTGAAAGGAAAAAACAAGGGAGAGAGAGATGGAGGAGAGTTTAAAAACAACTCAAATACAGAAACAGAAACAAAACAAAATATTACATACATTTACCCAAAGAAAATATGGCTGAAGTAACAAATTCGTTGCAAGTAATAACACTGAATGTTAATGGGTTGAATTCACCACTCAAGAGACAAAGATTGGCAGAGTGGATAAGGAAATATGATCCATCTATATGCTGTCTACAAGAAACCCTCTTTCGACACAGGGATTCAAGGAGGCTGAAAATGATTGGCTGGAAAACAATTTTACAAGCTAACAATAGCCAAAAAAGGGCAGGAGTAGCTATTCTAATATCAGAAAAATTAGACTTTAAATGCAAACTATTGTAAGAGACAAATATGGACACTATATATTAATTAAAAGGGTAATCTCTCAAGAAGAGAGAACAATCATAAACATTTATGGACCTAATTGGGGTGCCTCAAAATACATGAGGCAAACTGTGGAAAAAATAAGTGGAGAAATAAATGTCTCTACAATTATAGCAGGGGACTTTAATACACCATTATCACCATTAGACAAAACATCTAGACATAGAATCAATAAAGAAGCAATGAGTCTGAACAAAACATTAGAGGACCTGGACTTAATAGACATATACAGATCACTACACTGAAATACAGCAGGATTTACATTCTTCTCGAGAGCACATGGATCATACTCCAAGATAGACCACATGCTAGGCCACAGAACAACTCTCAATGAATTCAGAAAGATTGAGATTATACAAAGTAATTTCTCTGACCACAATGGAATGGAATTGGAAATCACTAAGGGACAGAGAAACAGATTAGGCACAAAGATATGGAAGTTAAACAACACACTATTAGACAAACAGTGGGTCAAGGAGGAAATCTAAAAAAGAAATCAGTAACTACCTTGAAACTAATGAAAATGACAACACAACATATCATAACCTGTGGGATGCAGTGAAAGCTGTCCTGAGAGGGAAGTTCATAGCCTTAAATACATATATTAAAAAAAGAAGAAAGAGCTGAAATTGAAGACCTAGCTGCACACTTGGAGGAATTGGAAAAACAACAACAAACTAAACCTAAAGGAAGTAGAAAGAAGGAAATAACAAAGATTAGAGCAGAACTAAATGAAATAGAGACTAAGAAAGCACTAGAAAAAAAGTAACAAAACCAAAAACCGGTTTTTAGAGAACATCAATAAAATTGACAAACCATTAGCCAGACTAACAAAGAAAAAGAGAGAACTGTTGCATACACACAAAATAAGGAATATGAAAGGAGATATCACTCCTGACCCCACAGAAATAAAGAGTATCATAACAGGATGCTTTGAAAAATTACATGCCAACAAGAATGATAATTTAGACAAAATGGACAAATTCCTAGAAACTCATAAGCAGCCTACATTGATGAAAGAAGAAATTGATAACCTCAACAGTCCAATTACAAGTAAAGTGATAGACTCAGTCATCAAAAACCTCCCAACTAAGAAGAACCCAGGACCAGATAGCTTCACAGCGGAATTTGACCAAACATCACAGAAAGTGCTAACACCAATTCTGCTTAAGCTCTTCCAAAAAATAGAAGTAGAAGGAATATTACCTAACTCATTCTATGATGCAAATATTACCCTAATTCCAAAACCAAACAAAGATACCACAAGAAACAAAAATTACAGAACAGTTTCTCTAATGAACATAGATGCTAAAATCCTCAACAAAATACTTGCTAATCGCATTCAACAGCATATCAAAAGGATTATACACCATGACTAAGTGGGTTTCATCCTGGGTATGCAAGGATAGTTCAATGTAAGAAAATCAATCAATGTAATAACTTCATAAACAGATTGAAAGAAAAAAATCACATGATCATCTCTATAGATGCAGGAGAAGCATTTGACAAAATCCAGCACGCTTTCCTCATAAAAACATTGCAAAAGATAGGAATAGAAGGAAACTTTATGAATATGATAAAGGGTATATATGAAAAACCCAAAGCTACCATCATCATCAATGGTGAAATTCTAAAATCCTTCCCTCTGAGATCAGGAACAAGATAAGAATACTCACTATCACCACTACTATTTAGCATTGTCTTAGAAATAGTTGCTCGAGCACTGAGGCAAGAAAAAGATATAAAAAGCATCCAAATAGGAAAAGAAGAAGTAAAAATTTGATTATTTGCAGATAACATGATCCTATACATAGAAAGCCCTGCGAAGTGTACAACAAAGCTTTTAGAACATATAAAGGAGCTCAGTAATGTTGCAGGCTATAAGATCAATGCTCAAAAATCAGTAGCATTTTTGTACACCAATAACAAGTAATCTGAGGAGGAAATCAAGAAAAAAATACCATTTACAGTAGTAACTAAAAGAATCAAATACCTAGAAACAAATTTAACTAAAGATGTAAAGGACTTATATACAGAAAACTACACAGCACTGTAAAAGGAAATCAAAGAAGACTTAAATGAGTGGAAGAATATTCCCTGTCATGGATAGGAAGAAAAATACCATCAAGATGTTTATCCTACCCAAACTAATGTACAGATTTAATGCAATCCCAATGAAAATCAACTCTCTATTTTTTAAGGAACTGGAAAAACTAACTAAAAAATATGTTTGGAAAAGTAAGAGGCCCCAATTTGCCAAAGACATATTGAAAAAGAAAAATGAAGTTGGATGTATCACATTACCTGACTTTAAAACATACTACAATGCTACAGTATTCAAAACTGCATGGTATTGGCACAAGGATAGACCTACTGACCAACGGAACTAAATTGAGAGTTCTGATATAGATCCTCGCATATACAGTCATCTGATATTTGACAAAGCCACCAAGCCCACTCAGTTGGGAGAGAATGGCCTCTTTAACAAGTGCTGTTTGGAGAACTGGATTTCCATATCCAAAAGAATAAGAGAGGAATACCATCTCACACCTTATACAAAAATCAACTCAAGATGGACCAAAGATCTAAATATAAGAGCCAAAACCATAAAGACCTTGGAAGATAATGTAGGGCAGCCATCTTCAGGACCTTGTAATAAGAAGTGGCTTCATGAACTTCAACCCAAAGCATGAGCTGAAACAGAAAATATAGGTAAATGGGATCTCCTCAAAATTAAAAACTTTTGCACCTCAAAGGATGTTATTAAGAAAATAAAAAGGCAGCCTACACAATGGGAGAAAATACTTGGCAACCATATATCTGATAGGAGCCTAATATTCTGCATATATAAAGAAATCCTACACCTCGAAAATAAAAAGACAAACAACCCATTTAAAAACGGGGCAAGTGACCTGAAAAGACACTTCTCCAAGGAAGAAATACAAATGGCTAAAAAGCACATGAAAAAATGCTCAACATCACTAGCTGTTGGGGAAATGCAAATCAAAACTACAATAAAATACCATCTTATATCCATCAGAATGGCAGCTATTAAAAAAACAGCAGACTATAGGTGTTGGAGAGGATGTGGAGGAATAGAAACCCTCATCCACTGCTGGTGGGATTGTGGAATGGTCCAGCCACTGTGGAGGACAGTTTAGCAGTTCCTCAGAAAACTAACAATAGATCTTCCACATGATCCAGAGATTCCACTCCTGGGTACATACCCAGAAGTATTGAAAGAGACGAACAGATATATGCACACCAATGTTCATAGCGGCATTGTTCACAATTGCCAAAACTTGGAATCAGCCCCAGTGCCCATCAACAGATGACTGGATGAATAAAATGTGGTACATACATACAATGGAATATTACTCAGCTGTAAGAAGGAATAAAGTGCTTACACACGGAATAACATGGATGAATCTTGAAGACCTTATGTTGAGTGAAGAAAGCCAGGCATTGAAGGATGAACAGTATATGACCTCACTGATTTGAATTGAGGAAAGTGAGCAGTCTCTGAGAACCATTGTCTGAAAGATAGGCTAACAAGGGACAGAAAGAGAAGAGAAGGTTGTGTGCCATCACCCATATGGACATAATCTATGGTAAAGTGATAGAGTATAGTTGCATATTGAAGGATAGGACAGGTGAGTAGTGATATTACTGGGCTTGGTGGTGCAGGGTTGACAGGTGGTTAGATTAGGAAAGGCAGGTTAGAATAACCAGGATATTCGGGAGAGAGATGGGAGGGGGACTAGGTGAACATGGGATTTGTGGGTATGATATTGAAAGTGCAGGAGTGGGAATGCTCTTATGGCAATATGACAAGGTAGTGTCACTGGTTTAGGGTGTAGGTTGGGGGGGCATTCAGGATGGGGTGCATCTGGAGTAAGTTTCTGGGCAGTGTGTGAGTGTTCATCCTGTCATAATGTATTGTGTCGGGGAATGGAGACCCACACGGTCAGTGGGAAGGAGATGGACCCCCATCTTTGGGAGGAACAATTCACCCAGAAACAGAAAGGTGGGTGTCTCTTAGAAGAAAGTGTGGATCCTAACAGGGGAGGATAATCAGCATGTCAAGACCTCTTGTTGGATGCAGCTATGAATCTTATCATTGAATGAGTCAAGACAGGGGCATGTCATGTGTCCCAGTGGGATGGGGGGGAAGGAACAGAAAAGAGCAAATGGGAGTATTTAGTGGTCAGGGGTAATGTTTTTCATTACCTTTCAATAATGGACACAGGACATGGTAAATATCATGAAAAATTATTAAACTGTACAGTCTAAATTGTAATCTATACTGTAAACCATTGACAATGTTTAGTTGCTATATTTCACTATCTGTATAACAGTTATAACAATGCTAACATCCACATAAAAAAGGTTTTAATATGGGGTGAGGAAAGGGAAAGGAGGTTGGGTATATGAGAGCCTCTAATATTCTGTGTGTGAGTTTGCTGTGACCTAAAACTTTGAAAATTAAATGAAAATTTGGGATACCCAGGGTAGAGAGAAGGGGATGGTGCCAGGGTACAGACTGGTCACCCGAAAATGCAGTGATAAAAGGAAAAACTAATAGTAATAAATTTAAAAAAATTTTTTTTGGTTTTTATCATTTTTTGAATGTCCCAATCCTCTAATTTTATTTTATTTTTAGTTTTTTTTCCTGAATTTCCATGTATTTTATCTCTTACATTTAAGCTTATCATTATTATTTCATTTTCCTATTAATTGTATTTGGCTATTATATGGGCTTCATCTTCAAGGAAGGTTAGATCACATAAGGGTTACAATGGGGGCAGCAGAGTATCATTGTTGGGGGATATCTGGGATAGGGGTTTCCTGGGAGGAAGTTCACCTGAATATACATGAAAGATATATAAAATTGTTCAAATGATCAAGGGGTAGAGCACGGTCACAGTGGGTAGGCAATCACTCAATAAATGAGGAAATACTGAATTCCCAGCCTGGAGAGCTCTGCCACATTCTCCAAGGGAACAGTAACAATCCCCCGAGTGCAGGAGCAGTGTCTGGCAAAGTAGTACAGTACACTGATGGGTTCTTGTTATTGATGACTAGCCTCACAAGTCTTTGTTCTTGTAATTGAAACTTAGCCTACTGTTATGGGGTGCCTAAGGGTTGCCACCTGAGAGCCTCCTTGTTGCTCAAATGTGGCCTCTCTCTAAGCCAAACGCACCATATGAATGCATTACTTCCCCCCACCGTGGGACATGAGTCCCAGGGCTGAAGCCTACCTGGCACCGAGGGATTAATGCCAAGTGCCAACTGGCAATATGATTGGAAAAAGACCATGAATAAAAGAGGGATAATGTAAAGACAAATGAGTTCATGTGTCTAAGAGACTTCAAAAAGAGTCAGGAGGTCATCCCAGAGGTAACGTTCACGCACACCTCAGTAGGTTCTCAAAGAACACCAAAGTGGATATCCCCACTCTCAGAGGGGCTCCTGAGAGCTCTGGAGACACCCAGGTCCTATATAAGGGGGGATAGATCCAGAGATTGATGCCTTATCAGTGGGCTTTACTTTGGAATCTGTGCTCCTGAGAGTGACAGAGTTGGACTCAAATAAGTCCTCCCTGCACATGGTCCATCAGTCCCTTCTAGTCAAACCTATATGTGATGCTGGAGTTTTTAGGTGTACATCCAGAGACTGGATCCTCTGGCCTGGCCATGTGCCAGCTGTGCCTGGAATCTCGGTGGAGCTGCAACTCCTATTCTACAGCTCAATGGACTCACCCAAGACATCTGGTGAGGAGTGGTGATGAACAACGTTCATCCCAGTGAATGGATAGAGTCTGCAGGTGCAGGCAGGATAATCCCATGCGTCATATCCATGGGATATAAGCCCCTTCTCAATTGGAGGTGGAGTGGACATCACAATCCCAAACTCCTCAGAATTGGGGGAAGAGCTATGGATTGAGTGGACTTAATGGCATTTTGTTGTAGACATATTGTGATTCAAGCAATGGAAGAAATTACAACAGTGAGGTGGAGCCAGTGGCCACTGGATGCTTTCAGGGTAGGGAAGGGAAAAGCAGTTGTAGTACAGGGGCTTTTTCAGGACTTGGGACTTATCCTGAGTGTCATTACAATGACAGATATAGGCCATTTTAAATCAGCATATAATATACAGAACTGTATGGGAGAGAGTGGTGTCTACAATGTGAACTATGGTCCATGCTTAGTGGCAAAGCCCCAGGATGTGTATATCCATTGCAGGTGATGTGCCACACTAATTAAAGATGTTTATGTAGGATGTTATTTGAGGTGTGGGAGGTGGGGAACATGGGAATCCCTGTAATTTTTGTGTAACATTTATGCCATCTAAGCATCTTTTAAAATATAAAAAATAAATAAATAACATTGAGGAAAAAATGGAAACAATAAGAATAAAAAAAATAAAACGTGCAGTGAAAAAAAAAGTCATGAAATATAAGTGACAAAAACACATGAAAAAATGTTCCACATCACTAACTATTAGGGAAATGCAAATCAAAACAACAATGAGATATCATCTAAGAATGGATAGAATGGCCATTAAAAAACAACAACAAAAAAACAAAAACCAGACAATAAATGCTGGAGATGATGTGGTGGGATCGTAACATTGTGCAGCTTATAAGGAAGACAGTTTGGTGGTTCCTCAGGTATCTAAATATAGAACTGCTATATGATCCAGCAATTACTCTACCAAGAATATATCCAGAAGAACTAAAAACCATGACACAAAGAGACATCTGCACACCATTCATAGCTTTATTATTCTCAATTGCAAAAACATGGAAACAACACAAGTGTCCACCAACCAGGGAATGGATAAACCAAATGCGTAATATACATACAATGGAATACTATGCTGCAGTAAAATAAAATGAAATTGGGATATATATGATAAAATGGATGACTCTTGAAGACATTATGCTAAGCAAAGTAAGCTTAGCTTACTAAACTTACCTCAAAAGGACAAATATTGCATGGTCTCATTAATATGAACTAAATATGAAGAATAAATGCATGGAGTTAAAACCTAGCATATAGGTTATTAGGAGATAAGGGGAGGGTTGAGAAGAACTACTGATCCTTAAGGTTTGTAGAAGTTTTAATTAACTTGACTGTAAAAGTGTGGAAATGGACAGAGTTGATGGTAACATATTATAGTGAGTAGCAGCTGGTTTATTAATGGGATTGTCACTGAAAAAGGTAGTCTGGGGAAGCAAATGTCAATTGAAAGAAAGCTAGAGAATAATCTAGGGACTGAATAACACAGTGAACCCAGAGGTGGATGAGAATTGTGGTTGATGGTACAGATGCAATTATGTCCTTCTGTGAGCTAGAGCAGATATACATCACTACTGTATCATGGCAGGAAAGTGGAGAAGCATGGGGAAAATACAGCTGGCATAACCTATAGATTGTGGTTAACAGCAATACAATAATATTCTTGCATCAATATTAAAGATGTACCATGTTCATAATTCGGGATTACGGAAAAAGTGTGCCAAATGTACCTTATAAACCTTGGTTAGTGGTCATAGTCTGATGATATTATCTCATAATCTGTAACAAGTGTTCCACCATGGTGTGGTGTGTCGGTGAAGGGGTGTTGTATGGGAATTCTACACATGTGCATGATTGTTTTGTACATTCACAACCTGTAATAAAAATATATTTTTTAAAATTAGTATTGGCTGGGGGAAAATACACCAAATGTAAGATAGGAATTATAATTAATAATAATATTTTGATGATGCTCTTGCATAGTTTGTAATAAATGTTTCACAACAATGTGAGGTGTTGGTGGAGGGGTGATGTATGAGACCCCTGTATCATGTTATGCATGATTATTTTGTAAGTTCACAACCTTTACTATATACTTACTGTTTATGCATGTTCATGTATAAATGATATTCTTCAATAAATAATATATTTATAAAAAACATAATTGGCCAGGAAGTGGATGTGGCTCAACCAGTTGGTGATGGAGTTTCAATCAAAGGCCAAGACTACTGACAGTGAGCAGATCACTTTGGAATGTAGGAGACACCCTGGAATGTGGGAGATAAGAGCCTAGTCTCAAGATAATGAGATAGGATTTTATAGTAGCTGGGTGGGGAAACATCCTGAGCTTCCATTGAGTACTTTGTATGATAAATAAGATTTACAATGTCTGTGAATTGCAGGACTGAAAAGAGGAACTGAGCCATTAACCTTTAAGACTTGTTGATTTAAGTAAGATGTAACTATCAATTATCTATTACCCTTGCACATGCTCACATGTATTTTTTTGTTCTAAAGCTGAAATAAAAGCCACACTTTGTGAGGTGGCTGGGCTCTTCTCTCCATATCGGATGGAGAGACCCCTGATCCCAGTTTCTTCTTCTGTTTGTCTCTTTCTTTCTCATCTGCGACACCGTTTTCACTGAGCCAGTTCCTGAATGCCAACATATGGCACCCACCGTGGGGCTCTGAAAACGAAACTTTTCTTTCACTCAGTGCGTGGACCAAGGAGCTCCTGAGAGCAGTTTTAAAGAAAAAGAAAACAAAAAAGGTAAGCTTCATCCTTGGAATCATCAGGGTAATGGGTAATCAGCATTGGAACTCCAATTTACATCTGTATAACTCTGAATGTTCTGAAAGTGACCATCCAGAGCCTCCTACAGAGTCTTGTGTTGCCATGACAACCAGGAAGGGATCTCTAGGGCACTTTTCAAGCTAGTAATAGCTCTTCAACTCCAGCTGTGGATATTAACCCTTCAGTTCCAGCAGCAACTTTATAAACCTCCTACTGCTTACATAATGATAAGGCTGTGGGATGATAGAAGCTAATAAAATTAAACCACTGGAAAAGTAAGAAAACTTAGCAATACAGTTTCCAGAAAAATTCTCAAACAGTA
>JAQZBX010059461.1:0-17502 GCA_029593785.1 Cabassous unicinctus
ACACATTCACATTAGGGCAGTAATGAATAATAAGCACAAATGGACTCTCTTGTACATAATGCAAAACATGCTTCATCAGTTCTGTTTCATGGAACCTATCAGTAAATTCTTAACCCCAAAAATTCAGGTAAAGGCAGAGCTCAAAGTTTTCTGTACTATATTTCTCTATTTTACCGACTAAATTTCACCTTGGAGTTTCTTTTCCCCCAAATAAACATTATATTCTCTTCATTGATTTTTTATCATTTTTTAGGCACTCCTTTCATCCCTTTCCTATCTAGCTCACAGTAATAAAAATATCCTATAATATGCAGACAGAGTGGTCTTTGCTTCAATTTACAGTTGATTCCTGCTGCTAATGTGTGATAATTATATATTTTCCTTTAATGTTAAAATGGCAACTTGTTTCAATTCTTTTAAAACTTGAGCTGGTTGCTTGTATCTTTTAAACCTTTGAAGGCATACTGGATTAGATTACATTTCCTCTCAGGAACATAAAATTCCTCTTGGTTTTAAAAATGGTAAATAAAAGGTGTTATGATTTAAATAAACACGTGCTTGGGACATCAGGATCTACTTGAAACTAATTTGTCACATTGCTGAGAAGACATTTATAGGAACATTTTATGAGAAAGAAACACATTGTATTTAAAGTTGGTTGTCATTGATCTCTGATCTTGTCTACAAAAGATTTCAATCTAGCAGGGAATTTAGAGTATCTGAAATTATGTGGTCTTACCTTAATTTATCTAAGATTTAAAGCAATTCTATTAGCTTGACACTTATTGGCAAAGTCCTTTGCTGATTGTATCCTAGTGCTTGGTTTCCTCTGCTTAACTATTCTCTGATTCATAAAGCTGCTTACCATAGCACTAGGGATTTTTATTGAAGAAGTAACTTTTGATTAAGTTAATGGAGGAAAAGGGAATTTCTAACTGACTTTTATCACTTACAGCACATAATTAAGTTGTGGGATAAGAGATTTCAGTGTTTTCTTCAAAAATCAATGATCAAGGAGAGTAGCTAAGCTTGGAAAAGACACAGCTGCAATGCGAAAGGCATTTTAAAGACTGAAAGAGAAACAGTTACCCAAGGACAGAATGATTTTTGATTTGCTTTTCCAGGAACAGGGATGAATTTAGTAATGAGTGCTCCTTCCTTTTACAAGGTTCTACTTTCAGTTCAGCAATTTAAATGAGTTATAAGTCCATACTTTGAGAGATAAGGAGGGGTCTTGAAGTCATTTAGACCCGCCACCACTGAATTTCCGAGCTTGGCATTTAGATAATGAAGACAGAACACCTTACAGGCATAGTGGTCAAAAGCATCTGGGTGGACCTGAAGAGTTTTGCAAACATCTATTTTTTCCCTTACTCTGGGGTCTTTGGAGTGGGTGTCTTTCCTCCAACTACTATCTATTGCTTGTTTGTTTTTCCTGCTGTGTCTATATTAGCATTGAAGGGAGTTGGTGGATCAGACTTCCGATGCCAGCTGGCAGAGAGGGCACAGTTAAAGCTCTCTCAAAACTCCACCTTTGCATCGTGGCTATTCATGCCTACTGTTTGGGTTACTTGTGGTCTTAGTTTCCTAGGCCTGCCATAACAAAAGTTCACAAACTGGGTGGCTTAAAACAATAGAAATGTGTTGCCTCACAGTTCCGGAGGCCAGAAGTTTGAATTCTGTAGGGGAGAATTCATCCTTGCTGCTTCCTGGCTTCTGGTGGTGGCTGGCAATCCTTGGGCATCAATCTCTGCCTGTCATCACATGCTACTCTTCTCCCTGTGTCTGACTCTTCACATGATGTTCTCCCTTCTAATGACTTTCTGTGTCCAAATTTCCTCTTCTGAGAAGGATACAAGTCATATTGGATTAGGGCGCTGCCCTAATCTAGTATGTCTTCATTTTAACTTGCTTAATCCCTCACTTAACTTGAACTATTTCTAAATAAGGCCACATTCTGCAGGACAGGGGATTAAGACTTCAACATATTTTGGGGAACACAGTTCAGCCTATAACAGCTGTCAATTGTACATTTTTCTTGGGATACATACATATATACACACACACACACACACCAAATGCCAAGTAAAGGCAAAAGCATAATGGAAATAGAGCAGTCTCTTCTCATTTTTACCTTAAGTGTTTCATGGAAACCTTCCCAGGCCACACTAGTGTCTTTTCTGGCACACCTCATCTGTAAACTTCTGGTATTGGTGATGGTGATAGGAGTGCCACTATATTTTAGTAATGATTTTAGACTGCTTGGAAACTGTTTCCTGCAGAGGGATGGAAGGAGAAAAGGGTTGCTTGGTTGGAGGAAGGAAATGACTTTTCTTGGAATCATTCTTTTGGTTCCTAATCACTTGGAAATCCATGAAACCTTGCTTAGGGCCTTGGATTCTGACTACACTAGAGTTTTATAAATGCCCTTGAAAGTTGAATGCCATTTGGCAACAGGTCATGATATATAGTAAAGGCAGGGCAATGGGAGCAGTTTGTTCACATAAGGAGAATATTTTATCACTGACATTGTTTATAATCATGGTACATGGTGATCATAAAAAGCAAATCAATTTTGGTTCATTTTATCATTGTATTTATATTCTCTACAGAGAATGCACTAATCCTTGGTATGCTACTGGAAATGGATTAGAATATATATATATATGTGTGTGTGTATATATATATATATATATATATGATAGTAGCTCTTTAAAAATGGTATATTCATTTAAACCTGGAATCCTGAGTATATATCAAAAATATATTTTGAAGTGCAATTACTCTGTGGGGTGTGTGTGTTGGGGGGTGTGGGTGTGTAGGGAGTGTGTGCACTCAACTAGACACTCAGATCCATGAGCCCACCACAGGCCATATTTGGCATGAGTCTACTCAGAAAGTTATAGGAAAGGACTGTATCTTGCCAACAAAGCCGCATCAGGAATTCCTCTTCTGCAGGAGTCCTTGAGACATTTCATGCAGTCAACCAGGCACTATCTTCTTTTCAGATGAAAAGTGCCTTAGACGTCTCATGTTCCACAAGTGCCAGCATCTCCTGTAATATCTTCCAGGGACAATTAAAGAGAGCTGTCTAGATCAGAAGTCATCAAAAAGCCCAAAGCATTGTGCCCCCATTAGTTATTGTAGTTTCTTTATAGTTCCTCCCAGCCCAGATGCAATCTCCCTATTGGGCATCATTTCTACCACCATCAAAGCTGCCTAGTAACATAGTTCTTTTTACTACCTTTTCCTGATCCATAGGGAAATAGAACTGAGAATTAACAAAAGGTCAAATTCTCATGAAGCAGAGGAAGGGGTTTTATCAAGCCATTGCCCACACAGGGTCATAGAAAGACAAAGTTGGCTACTGGTAAGTCAATGGCCACACCTTATTAAAACAGTTTCTTTTCTCTGTTGAATCATTACATTTTGTTAGACCCAGCTTAGAGATATTTCATTTATTAATCTATTAT
The DNA here is from genome assembly GCA_029593785.1 of Cabassous unicinctus. Taxonomy (NCBI): domain Eukaryota; kingdom Metazoa; phylum Chordata; class Mammalia; order Cingulata; family Chlamyphoridae; genus Cabassous; species Cabassous unicinctus. The sequence goes on from JAQZBX010059461.1 coordinate 3,474, forward strand.
CTTTACTTTTTTATCTTCCAACCTTATTTTTGTCTTTGTATAAAGACAAAATATAATCAACTGTATAGTTGATTCTATTCTTGCAATCAACAAAAATAATATTTTATACGTGTCAAGATAATATTTTTCTTTTAGTGGTTAAAACATGTGTATCTCAGAATATATCAGAACGACTCATTGGGGGTTGTTTCTTTACCTTCCTGTAACTACCATTAGAGTTGAACTTTGATCAAAAGATCAGACTAAGTCTCTAACAGAGTGTCTCAAAATCTAAGTACAAATGTCCAGTGCTGTAGGCATATGGGCCTGGCTTAGGAGGAGGTACTTGCGTTTGCACATGCAGGTTTCTAAAACGACAATGCTTCTTCTAAATACTGTTGGGGTAAACATTTAAATTCAGAGCTTAACAGGCAGCAAAGTGATTGTGAAATATTTTCATTGATGTTCCTTCTTACTAGAAGAAGTACAAATTCGTACATTCCTTTTATTTACAAGTGTGCATAGCCTGGGGATTCATAGACTCAAGAACAGCATGTAAGTGGTATGATGATCTTCCCAGAAAACCTGGCACTTACAAAATATCTGTTATTGGAGCTCCATGCCCAGCTTGACACCATAATTCTAAAGCTTTAAGAAATGTGGACATGAGGCATACTAAGAAGATTAAAATATTATAGTAGAAAGAAAAAAACTTGTAAGAACTTATAAGGGATTATTTAGTTTGAGATAGAAAAATAAAAATGTAACCAACCTAACATTTACAAACTTAAACATTTCTACGTGTTTAATAATTTATTAAAATTTATCATAAAGTGTGCCATGTTGTCTAGACAACAATGATTTCATGAGCTGCCTGTTGTATCAAAGCTAGATGAAGGGTGCATTTCTTGGAAGTTAAAGGTAAATAGTTTCAAAATTCCTATATAATGCTTACTGAATATTATTCTCTTTTAGGGTGGACTATGTGCATGTTATACTTTTATTGACAGTTGACATTTAGTGTAAAAAGATAAACTCATTTCAGAATGGAAAATGTTTTTTCTTAATTGATTTATCTCTAGATACAATTAGAAGATGATGTAAAACAGCATACAACTTCTGTGAAAATGTTTTATAAAACTTGTAGAAAGTGCATGGCATCAAGAAGCATCTCAGGAGAACTTGTTCTTTAAAGTGACCACTTCCTTCTCCCAGAAGGAGTAAATAAGGACTTAGAGAGAGGATATTTTCAAACTATGCAGGTCCATTTCTCTTCCATAATTAAAGTTTAATAGCCCGATATTCAAAGATAAATACTTATTAGACACTATCCAAAAACTATAATGATATACATCAGGAAATAAAATATTTACCTGAGGTCTCTTGTGGATATTCCTCCACTAGGAATTTGAAATTGTAACTTATATTTGTAGGGAATAAAAATATTGTTTCCATTATTTATGTAGAAAATACTCCATTTTTACAGGATATTATAGTTTGATGCCATCCTTACATATACCTGTTATATCTGAATGATTCCATCTTCTTTGGCCATTTAATTTTTAAACATTTTCATGTCTTTGTTCAATCATTTAATTCATTAATTCAACTAATATCTATTGCCTACATGTTACATGGAGATATTGTTTTTGATTCTTAGTATTTGGGAGGAGGATGGATATTTACCATGTTTCTGTCCCCAGGAATTTATTTTCTTCATTTGTATGTGTATATATGTGTGTGTGTGTGTGTGTGTGTATTTTTTTCATTTGAAGTAAGAAAAGGAAGAAATGATACACAGGGTAAAATAAATGAAATAAATCTCAAAGCAGCATAAATTGCTGTGGTTAAAAATGTGAAGATATTCCAAGTGGACAATTTCATTAAATAAAATCTCTTATGATATACTTGTGCTAGATAGAGAAACATTGACTCCATGGCACAAATGTTAAATGAGCTTATTACTTCATGAATGACAATATCTAAAAAGGGGTTCAAAGAGCCATGCTGGCCAGAAGGAGGGGATGTACTGAATCACCACATGGCTGTCTCTGGCTCTGAATTTTCAGTATTTCTAAGTAATTAGGAAAATGTATAGAGTTATTTGCAGAAGGCTCAAAGATACAAGAAAAAAATGACTATGATAAATACAATACTTGGATTCTAACTAGTTTCAGCAGATTCACCCTTTGTCATCACTTGTACTTCAGTTCAAATAGCATAGGACCTTATTGATCTCCAACCCAAATTATAGCTCCTACAGTACCCTCTATTATATTATCATATTATACAATTTTATTTTCTTTGTAGTATGCTTTATCTCACATTATTACTTGCATTACATTATTACATTATTGCTACTATTGTGTTATTTAACACCTCAAGTTAAGGTATAAATTCCATGAGAGATTAATTTTGTCAGTGATGTTTACCACTGTGTTTCCAGATCAAAAAATAGTTCCTGCAATGTTTTCAATGACTATTTGCTGAAAGAATAAATATGAATAAATAAATCTATAACAAAAGTATTGAAATTATATGGTGATAATTTTTAGAACAATATGATTGTTAACTTCATGTGTCACCTTGCTTAAGTTATGGTGTCCAGTTGTTTGGTCAAGCAAGTACTAGTCTAATTGCTACTGTGAAGATATTTTGTGGATTTAAATCATTCATCCATTGATTGCATCTATGACTGATTTTATCTATAATCAACAAAGGAGATTACCTTCACCAATGAGAGAAGTCTAATCCATTCAGTTGAAGGCTTTAAAGGGAGAAGTGATTTCAGCAGTCAGAAAGAAGAATTTCCATCTCTACTTCAGCCAGCCAGCTTCGCCTGAGGAATTCATGAGAAATCTTTGGGTTCTCAGCCTGTGGCCCCACGGAATTTGGGCTTACCAATCCCCACAGTCATGTGAGCCAATTCCTATAACAAATCTCATATTTACAAATATATATTTATCCTGTCAGTTCTGTTTCTCTGTAGAATACTAATACTATCAAGTGCTATATAAAGTTTCATATATACAATGTAGAGGAAGATTATGTTGATGTTTTTTCATGTGACAAGTCTTAGGGAACCTGCTTTATGAAGAACGAAAACCAAAGGAAAAAAAAACCATTTGATGATTTTAATTGATCTGAAGATTGATAAATGTCTAGAAAAACGTGCCTGCAATCTTGAGCGGCAAAATTAAAATAGTCTGTCCTGGATATTTGCCTCATTATGTTTTATACTAATTATATTCTTTCTTAAGGATTGTGTTTAAAATGTGACCATTACATTTATGAGTAACAAAAAACCATTCTATATCAGAATATCACTCTCAGGATGATGAGGAATCTGCACATCATCTAGTTTTGGAAATGTTTCAGTGGTTTGGCCTGAAGAACCAGAGGACAGAGTTAAGGGCAATCATTGCTGCTGAAAAGTGAGAGGAGGGGATTCCTGGAAAGGAGAGAGCCAGAAAGAAGGAGCTCCAAGTTCTGTTTATAAACTGTTCAAATTTCTGGCAGACCCCAGAACTATGCATGCATGGGCAGACTCCCAGTGTATAAACTAAGGATAAAAGCACTTATCTGGGATTTGAGATGCCAACCAAGTGACCGTGTTTGAAATTTGGGTTCCACCAAGTTAATTACCTACAAAATCCAAAATAGCAGCACTCTTCAGAGAAATAAAATGGAATTGAGAGTCTTCAGCGTATTTATTCACAATATTCAAAATTAATTGAAACATTAAGAATTGGGAACATGTGACTTCTCAGGTGACCAACACTGAGATGATCCAAATGTTGGAATTAGCAAGGAAGTATTTTAAAGAGCTATTATAACTGCTCTAGGACACAGAGGAAAATTACAAGAAATTTAAAAATAGGAAATCTCAGCAAAGAAATGCAAACAATTAAAAGAATCAATTGGAAATTCTAGAACTAAAAAATATTTTATATGCAATAATCTAACATTAGTCTACTTTTAGAATTTCTAGTTGCTTATTACCCATTCCCCTATTAGGAGTGCTCATGGTATTTTGATTATATTTTGCTCAACATCTCAGGAATACCCACATCTTGCCTTGGTTTATTCAAAGTTCCTGAATTGGACCAATAAGTTACATAGGTGAAATGTACCATGGAAGATTAGTATTTGGGCAATAACCACAAATCACAATGTCTTATATCTCTGATAGACTATGTTAGAGTCTTTTAGACTCAAAGAGAAGCAGAAACATACTTTTCCTCTATTAGTCCCAGTTTTAACAGTGGGTGACCTTTCAAGCCTGAAGTGATGATAATTTATTTTATGTGGTTCCTGTTTGTGAGAAGAAAAATAGTCAGGTCCCAAGAGGGTGCCCTGACTCAGTTGATAATCTTGATTTGTGGAATTGAAAAAATTGTGAGTGAGCTTTGAAGTAGCAGTGATGAAATCATAGTACCAAACCTGAACAAATGTGTCACATTATTTTAAGCTTTTGTGTATTTCTTCTCTTTGCTGGAAATATAACACATCTCTTCTACCTTACATTTTGGCAGATTCTTATACAAGCATTAAGGCCCTGCTCAAGGGTCTCTTAATCTGAGAATTCTTCTATGATACTCTCAAGCCCCAAGCCCAGATGGACATGTGGGAAAATGCTCTTCAGTTCTGCAAAGTACTGTTTGCCCGAGTTGACCTCTCCTCTTCTCTGAAACTCTCTCCTCTCTTGGCTCTCCTGGTTTTCCTTTGATTTCTCTCTCGCTTCTTGACTTCCTTTGATGCCTGTCTCTGAGTAGGCTCCTCAATTTATTGTCCTTCATAACACCATGCTTACCTTCTTAGACCTTTAGTCAGTTTTAATTACATACTATCATTTAGGTGTTTATTGTCTATCACTTATCTTGACTAGACTGTAGGCACTATGATGCCATCGGTAAAGAGTGTTAACTTTGCTCTCTCTTTAGCACAATGACACACATATATATTAGACACTTAGTTATTAGTTGTGGATAGAATAAATAAATGAATGAATAAAAATTTTAACTTGAATGTCACATAAGATTATGAATTTCTTGAGGAAAATTCGTGTTTTATTTATCTTTATACACCTAGTTTCTATTATCATGTTGATACCTATCATGTAGTTAATTAACCATCGAATACAATAAAAATTGTGAGATAAAGGTATGCAAGTGAGGAAGGAAATGGGTAGAGAGAGTAATCTGACTGGAAAATGATGGAGGAGAAGAGAAAGCAAAGACTCTAAAATGACATAAAGGCAGTTTTATGTTAGTCGTTTCTAAGATGAGAGGAGAGGAATGGTGAGTCAAGCATGCTGATTAAGGTAAATTCACATAAGCATAGTGAATCTCTGTTTTAACACCAAATGTTTTACTTATTTTGTTAATAACAAGGTAGAATTAATTATATTCAAAATTACACACAATGTGTACTTTGTAATATAATTAACACATATAGATGGAAACGTAACTAGTGAATTGGAGGAAAGCTGTGGGTAAGGGTGCTATACTTCAGCACCGTTTTGTAAGACCATTTCGTTTCTGGGAATGTGGCCAAATGGGTCTTGTGTGTCTTCTTTTTTAGATTAACTGTTAAAAAATATATTTATATTCTATATGTAACATAATCACATATACGTGTGATATAACCCATCACACAATTCAAAAAAATTTACAACCAGAAACCAGGTTATCAGTATATAAAGGAGTATAAATTAGAAATGAATCTTTCAAAAGCAGAAGCTCCAGATTTCCATTGCCTTAAACAATATTCTGGGTCATCATACCATGGATGAATTGAAATCAATCAAAATGTCATTTTTTCCCTACTCATAATAAGCCATAAGACTGTTATAGGGGGTTGGGTAGAAATTTCTAGTCCTGTGGATCAAGGGAACATGTTGTCTGTGAAGTCTGTCTGGACATTTGTCTTAGGAATCACCCTGCCCTGAGTCTTCAGTACTCAGGCCCTGTCCTGGGACAACAGTGTGTCTGCCCTGGGGTCAGGCAGAACTAATCATCTCATTTCTGCAATTCCCTGTTCTTACTGTGCATCTGTGACTGGGGGATTTGTCAATGCCAGGAACAGGGACTAGATGAGTAACCCAAATGCTTCTCCCTTACTGTCTCTTCAGACTATATATGCACGCACACATATATTTTTACCTTTTTTTGTGCTGTCAGTCTTAAGTGGTTTAAGCTTTCTCTTGGCCTCATGATTCCAATTTGATGAGCTCATGGTCTTTGGGTCATTTGATTTAGGCAAAGAACCTCCTCAAACACAGGGCCCTCTTGATTGCATCGTCTGGCTATGGTCCCCTGTTGTGATGTAAGCTGGTATCACAAGCAAGGGGAGCAGGTTTGACCCAGCTGCATAATCTATAAGGGTCAGCAATGGGCCTGGCTTCAGAGGTCATTAACCTGCAGGTCAGAAGGAAGATCTCCTGCAGAGGCCATGCCTATCCTGAAAGTCAGAGAGAAACTTTTGAAGACTGAAGCTTTGGATCTGGTGAGTTCAGAGTTCTCCAGTCCATTCATGGTCTTAAAGAGTTAGAATCAGCTAAGGTAGATCCAGTTCTCCAGATGGAGAAGAGGCACCTACCTTTAGACCAGGGAAGAGTGATATGTTTTCTGGCTGATTTTACTCTTTCATTAGTGTTTATATGTTCTTTGTCCAGGTTCTCAAAGTAAAATTCTTTCCAAGGCCAGGCAGGGAGCAGGTAAGTGAAGCCGAGGCATGCAGAGAGGACAGGCTGCAGACAAAGACAGCATGTCCACGGAGAGACAGGCAGGAACAGCTCAGCTGCCGACTGGCTCCGTTTGCTTGTTTTCTCATTGCTTTTGTTTCTTGCTATTTAGGCTTGTTTTTCAAGAAAACCTACATGTCTTGAACTTTTATGAGAAATTCTCTGAGATGAAAATGTTGAAAACTATTCCATATTATTTTTAAAAAATGAAAAATTGTGGGATTAAACAAAACCGACAGGAAGGCGAGCCCTGGCTGTGGCTGTGTATGCTAACTTGCCAGATAGGCTTTAGGGGCTGATATGGATAGAACAGGGACAAAATGAAGTTGGGTGATCTTCGGGTTTGGGGAAGAATACTGCATTTCTTACCATTGGACTTCTCAATCTTTATTCCATCCACTCCCTAGCCTTTAAGAAAGATCAGGCACATTATCCTGGGAACATGGAATCTTAATGACATGCAGAATGCAGCAAGTCAGGATGGCAGATGGTATAAGTCATCACTCTGACCTTAAGGGAATTATTTGTGAGTCATGTAGGGACCTCAGTAATGGGTCTTGCTGGGGTTGTGGAGGTTAGAAACACTACAAGGCTGTGGCAAGGCTGTGGCCAAGTGTGGAGCGAAGAACAGAGCAGATCACAGCCCAAAGGGGCATAATGGACACAATCTCAGATAGGCCCATGCTGATAAGCAGGGGGTGTGATCTAGTGCTCAGCACTGGGAAGCAGGAATTGCTGGCAGGAGTTGGCATTCTGAGAGAGGTTAACATTATGAGTGATTTTATTCTGGTTTAAAATAAGGCTTCCATTAGGGATTCTACAGGAAGTTGAGTTTGGCTCCCAGGGTGAGGTGACCAAGTCGTCCAGGCCCAGTCAACCTAGGGCAGGACCCCGGTTTCCACAGGGAAAGCAGGGGGGAAATAGGAAGACCTAGAGTGTGATGTGTGTGGAAAAGAGACCACTTGCAGCTCCGAGGGAATGATGGTGATACAGATGTCAAACGTCTCACATGTGGAGGTCAGAGAAGATCTCCTTTTGATTAGTATAATGGATATAATTCTCAAGGAATTTGGAAAAGTTATATTCAGCATATTTCAGGGTCAGCAATCTATGGCCCAGGGACCTGTTCTTGTATCGTCTGTAAACTAAGAACGGTTCTTACATTTTTAAAAAGTTGAAAAAAAAGAAGAGAAAGAACATGTGGCAGAGACCATATGTGGCCTGCAAGGTCTTAAATATTTGCTATCTGGTCCTTTATAGAAAATGTTTGGCAACCTCTTGTCATGTCAATCAAACTGGGAAAACAGGGCAGGGACTGGTACCTGTGACTTGGTGACTAGTGACTGACTTGGCTGCTGTCTGAGACTGGTGATTATAACCTGGTGACTGGTAATGTGACCTGGTGACTGGTACCTGTGAGACTGTGATTTGGTGACTGGTGAATGTGGCTTGGTTACCCAATGGCTCATTCAGAAATGATAGAAATACTGAGCTTAAGGCAACAAGACTAATTTCATGCTAATCCATGCTGTGAAAGCATAGCCCACTTGATGAGGGTTAGGGTGAAAAACTGGAAAAGACCCAGCCCAGTGTGCCTGCAGTTGCATAATTATGGGAAATGCAGAGATTGGACTTTAGTCACTCACATGGAGAAATATTTTTAAAGTCAAGGGAATTTAATATTTTATAAAATGATTTCTAAATTGGGAAAGGCTCAATGGTTTTCTATTTTTTTTTCTTCTCTTGCTTAATTGTTCTGTAGCCCATATCTTCTTTGAATCTTTAGTCCTTTTTATATGATCTTTTTCTTTTTAGGGGCAAAAATATGCTTACCTCAGGATTGTGTTTTCATAGACATTTAGCGTGAATAAAGTCTCATTAACAGTTTTTAGATTGGGTCTCAAATGACATTAGTTAAGCAACCATAGCAAGAAACATGAATTCTCTTTAGATTTAGTGATTTCTTATTATATTAATCATAAAAGCCATATGTTCCCTTCTGCACAAGGGTAGGATAAGGAAGTGGGACAGATTGTTATAATATAGGTAGAAAAGAGAGAATATAGAGCTCTGTGGGAATAATAGCTATGCAAATGCCAAATTTCTTACATGTGGAGATCAGAGAAAATTCTTTTTACAAGAATATTGGGTATAAAGCCCAAGGAATTTGGAAGGGTGGACAAAAGTTATTTTAACATATTGTCATGGTGTCTTGGAATATGGTGCATCTGTTCTTTGAAACCCCTTTCCTACCAATATCAAACCCCATTTTCAATTTTAAAAAAGTTGCTGACAAGAGGGTGCTTTCAGCTACAAGAAGAAGATCCATTGAGCATTTTTATCTATAAAAGTTGACTTGAAATAGAATAACTTGCTTTCCTGTTAGTTAGAAACAGAACAGTAAATGTAGTGTGAGAGGGAACCTCTTTCCTTACTCTCATTCTTTTCTACTATTTACTGAGGATACAAAGGTGATACGTCTAGTCACCTGCCCTCAGGACCTTCCAGTGTGGTGAGTGTAAAAAAATGCATTGTAGTGCACAGCCACAGATACAGTAGCTGCCCCAATTTAAATGTTCCTTACTCTGGGAGTTTTACAGATCATTTGTGGAACATGTGCCAAGAATATAGGATGTTATTATGGTATTTTTTGGTATGTAACTCCACTTTTTACTACTTACGGGTTCTAAAATGCAAATGCATAAAAGCAATGACAAAAATATAGTTTTGGACATACAATGTATAAAGCTATAATTTGTAACATGTACAACAAAAAGATGGGGAGACAAAAGGGCATAGGAACAGTGTTTGTGTACACTATTGAATTTAAGCTGGTATCAAATCAAACATGACTACAATGTATCTTCTCTGACCACAGTTTGGGATGAAGCTAGACATCAACAGCAGAAGGAGAACTGTAAAATTCACAAATGTGTGGAAATTATACAACACACGATTAAGCAACCAATGGGCCAAAGAAGAAATCACAGGGGAAATTAGGAAATATCATGAGTGAATGAAAAAAAAACCACAGCATACCAAAACTTATGGGATGCTGCAAAGACAGTGCTAAGAGGGAAAATTATAAACCTAAATATTCTTACATTAAAAAAGAAGGAAAATCTCAAAGCAAAGACCTAACCTCACAATTGCACAATCTAAAAAAAGGAAAACAAGCAAAACCCAAACTGAACCTAAGGAAGGAAATAATGAAGATTAGAATGGAGATAAAATGAAATGGAGAATAAAAAATAATAGAAAAGTCAACAAAATCAAATTTGGTTCTTTGGAAAAAAAAAACAATAAAATTGACCAAACTTTAGTTAGAAAGATGTAAAAATGAGAGAGAGGGTGCAAAAATCTAAAATAAGAAATGAAAGGAGGCATTACCACCAAAGGCACCGTGGTGGTTTGAAGCTGTATGTACCCCAGGAAAACATGTTCTTAAATAATAATCCATTCATGTGGGTGTAACCCCCTTGTAAGTAGGACCTTTTAATGAGGCTACTTCAGTTAAGATGTTACCTCATTCAGGATGGGTCTTAATCCTATTACTGGAGTCTTTATAAGCAGAATGAATAGAGAGAGAGAAAGAAAGCCATAAAAGCAAGAAGGTGAAATCAATGAAACCCAGAAGAGAAGGGAGAGACCAACAGATGCCTCCATGTGCCTTGCCATGCGGCAGAGGAGCCACAGATTGCCAGTAGCTGGTCTTTGGGAAGAAAGCACTGCCTTGATGATTTCTTGATTTGGACATTGTCGAGGCCTCAAAACTGTAAGCTAATAAATTCCCATTGCTCAACCTGAACCATTTCATGGTATGTGCTTTAAGCAGCCTAGGAAATGAAAGCATGCACAGAAATTAAAAGGATTATATGAAGATACAATGAAAAAGTGTGTGCTTACAAGTTAGATAACCTAGATGAAAGGGGAAAATTCTTAGAAACCCACAAACTACCTACACTGATTCAAGAAGAAATAGAAGGGAGCAGATGTAGCTCAAGTGGTTGAAGGCCTGCTTCACAGATACAAGGTTCCATGTTTGATCCCTGGTACCTTCCCAAAACAAAACAAAACAAACAAAAAACAAACAAAAAACCAACTCAGGAGAGCTGATATAGCTCAGTGGTTGAGCGCCAGCTTCCCATATACAAGATCCCAGGTTCAATCCCTGGTCTGTACCTAAATAAATAAATAAATAAAATTAAAAAGGAAGAAACAGAAGACTTTAACAATCCAATAAGTGAAGAAATTGAATCATTCATCAGAAACCTCCCAGAAAATCAAAGCCCAGAACCAGATGGCTTCAATCATAAATTTTACCATACATTCCAGAAGGAATTAACACCAATCTTGTTCAAACTCTTCAAACAAACTGAAGAGGAGGGAACACTCCCTAACTCATTTAATGAGACCAACACCATCCTAATACAAAATAAAATAAAATACCACAAGAAAAGAAAATTACAGAACAATATCCCTTATGAATATAGATGCAAAAGTACTCATCAAAATACTTGCAAATGGGTCTGATAGAGCATTACAAGAATTGCACACCATGATCAAGTGGGATTTATCCAGGTATGCAAGGGTGCTTCAACATAAAAAAATCAATTAATGTTACACACCACATTATTAGAATGAAAGGGAAAAAAAAAACCACATGATCATCTCAATTGATGTAGAAAAAGTTAACATCTCAATTGATGTAGAAAAAGTTAACAAAAAAGTTAACACCTCTTCTTGATAAAAACACTTAGAAAACTATGAATAGAAGAAAATTCCCTGAACATGATAAAGGACATATTTAAAAACCCACAGCTAACATCATATTCAGTGACATACTGAAAGCTTTCTCCCAAAGGTCAGGGACAATCAAGGATGCCCACTCTCATCATTGTTATTCAACATTGTACTGAAGGTTCTAGCCAGAGCAATTAGGCAAGAAAAATAAATAAAATTCATTCCAACTGTAAATGAAGAAGTAAAACTTTTACTATTTTATGATGACATGATCTTAAGTGTAGAAAATCCTGAAAAATCCACAATAAAGCTATTTGAACTAATAAATGAATTTAGCAAAGTTACAGGGTATAAGATCAACACACAATAATCAGTAGTGTTTCTATACACTAGTGATGAACAATTTGAAGAGGAAATCAAGAAAAATTCCATTTACAATAATGACTAAATATATCAATTATCCAGGAATAAATCTAACAAAGGATGTAAAAGACTTGTACACAGAAAATGATAAAACATTGCTAAAAGAAATCAAAGAAGTTCTAAATATGTGGAGGGATATTCTGTGTTCAAGGATTGGAAAACTAAATATTGTTAAGGTGTCAATTCTACCCAAAACTATTTACAATATTACAACTATTCACAAACCCAATCAACATTTGAAAAGCCTTTTTGCAGATATGGAAAAGCCAATAATCACCAAAACCATCTTGAAAAAGAGCAAAGTTGAAGAATTAAGACTTCTTGATTTTAAAACTTATTACAAAGTTACAGTAATAAAAACAGTATGGTACTTGCAGAAGGACAGAGCTATAGACCAATGGAATAGAATTGGAAGTTTAGAAATAAACCTTCACATCTGTGGCCAATTGAGTTTCAACAAGGGTACCAGGCTCACTTGGGGAAATAATAGGCTCTTCAACACATGTGCTGGGTAAAATGGATATTCATATGCAAAAGAATGAAGGTGGACCCCTACCTCACACCATATACAAGAATTAATTCCAAATGGATCAAAGACCTAAATATAAGATCCAGGACTACAAAATTCCAAGAAGAAAACGTAAGGATGCATTTTTAGGACCTTGTTATAGGCAATGGTTTCATAGACTTTATCCCAAAAGTACAAGTAACAGAAGAAAAAATATAGGTAAATGAGTCCTCATCCTAAATTTTAAAAAATCAACAACACAATTTTTGTGTATCAAAGGACTTCATCAAGAAAGTCAAACCTTAACTGGGTGAGAAAATACATATCGATAAGGGTTTAATATCCAGAATATATTAAAGGCCCCTACATCTCAACAACAAAAAGATAAACTACCCAATTAAAAAATGGGCAAAAGATTTGACTAGGCATTTCTTCAAAGATGATATACAAATGCCTAGAAGTGCATGAAAAGATGCTCAACATCATTAGCCATTGGGGGAATGCAAATCAAAACTATGATGAGATAGCATTTCACACCCACAAGAATGGCTACTATTAAAAAAAAACAAGTGTTGGAGAGAAAAACAAGGATATGGAGAAATAGCAATACTCACTGTTGGTAGAAATGTAAAATGGTGCAGCCACTGTGGAAAACAGTTTGGCAGTTTCTTAGAAAGTTAAGTATAGAATTACCTTATGAGCCACAATCCCACTTCCAGATATACCCAAAAGAATTGAAAGCAGGGACTTGAACCAATATTTTCCCACTGATGTTCACAGCAGCATTATTTGAAATTGCCAAAAGATGGAAGCAACCAATTGGTCATCAACAGATGAACAGATAAACAAAATATGCTATATATATTATTCCACCATAAAATGGAATGAAATTCTGAGCCATACAACAACATGCATGAATACTGAAGACATCATGTTACATGAAATAAGCCAGAGGCAAAAGGACAAATATTGTATGTTTTCACTGATATGAAATAATCAGAATAAGCAAATTCATAGAGTCAAAAACTAGAATACAGGTACCAAGGTCATGAGATGGAGTAGGGAATGGGGAGTTAGTGCTTAATTGGTACAGAGTCTCTTTCTGTGGCTATGGAAATATTTTGGTAATGGATGGTGGTGATGGTAGCACAGTGTTGTGAACGTAATTAACACCAGTGAATTACATATTTGAATGTGCTTAAAGGGGAAATTTTAGGTTGTATCTATGTTACTAGAATAAAAATGTTGAAGAAACCATAGGACTGTACAACACACAATCAATGAACCTTAATGTAAACTATGGACTATTAACAGCATATCTATGATAATGTTCTTTTATCAATTGCAACCAAAGTACTACATTAATGCAAATTGTTACTAATAGGGATGTGATGGGGGTATATGAGGAGTCTATTTTCTGCATGATTCATCTGTAAACCTACACATTTTCTAATTAAAAATGAAAGAAGGAAGAAAGGAAGGAAAGAAGGGAGGGAGAAAAGGAGGGAAGAGGGAGGACAGAGGAGCAGGAAGCATGTTTAAAGATTATATCAAAAAGGATCAGAAACGATGAGCAACAGCCATCCCAGGGAATGGAGAGGGCCTGCAGCTGAAGGCAGGATAATCCTATC
>JAQZBX010059462.1:0-17512 GCA_029593785.1 Cabassous unicinctus
TATTCTATAGACTCACACCAACATATGAATGAGGGCCAAAAGAATCCCAGCTCAGATAAGAATTTCTTGATCCAGAACTTCCAAAATATTAGGCTTCAAAAAAAACTTGATGGGGAGAAACTCAACCATTGAAAAAAATCTCTTCCCAAGCCTCCCTGCTGGACATTTTTCAGTCTTGCATTATTGGTGATAAGATAAAGTATATTATGAAAATCTTTTGATCTTTTCCATAACATGTTTTAAAGTCTTGAAAATAGCAAACAATGTTAAAGCAGAATATTTGGGGATTGAAAGTACCATGAAATGAACATTGCCCTTGAGTAACATATGTCTGAAGTCAGCTCTTTTGAGTTTTTACATAGAGAAATCCTGTGCTAAGACTGGAGACAGCTCCTTTGGCTCCTCAGAGTCTGGATACAAATAGGTTGGCAATTTAGAACCAGAGAGCATCTATAATCAGTGGCTCTTTGTGTTTATGTGGTGTTGCAGGCTCAATAATCCCTAGAGTATGTCCTAATTAGCAATTAATATTTAAAAGGATATTTCTTAAACACAAGAAGAAATTAGGGATGATGCTCTAAACTGTCTATTCCCCAAAGGTTAGAATTAGGAGCTTCACCCAAATTGACATCCAAACAAGTTTATCTTCTCTCTTTTGTGGCTGTGCCATCATTGACCAAGGGCAGCAGGCAGAGAGTCAGTGTAGGTAAGGTAGCAGCATCGTATGCCTGTAGACTGGAAATCATCTTAGCCTCTGGGAAGTCAGGCATAGATTAATCTATTCATGGGAGAATGAGTGCAAGAGTTTATCAGAGTATAAAAGACAATCCTAATAATAACTGTCTCACAGAGTTTTAGGGAGGATTAAACAAAATAAAATGTGAAAACAGCTAGGCCATTAAAACTGCTAATCTACAGTTGATGCCCTAAGGATAGACACATGCAGACCAGAGGACCTGTTCTCTAATATTAAAATTCTGACGTGCTTAAGAGAAAGAAGTTGGAGTACAATCAACTTCACCTCCTAAGTCTGGCTCTTCTACTTACTATTATCTGAACATGGAGAAGGTTCTCAGCTACTTTAAGCCTCCTTTTCCACAACTGTACAAAGGATAAGTGAAGGACCATATCTAATAAGTCTGAATGAGGTTATAGGAGACTCTGCATGTAATGCCTGCAATGGTATGTGGCATAGAGTCAACTCTGTTTTCTCTTGTCATATTCTGCCTAGAAACAGAGAGCTAATGGTGTAACAGTACTGGTCCTGGCCAAAATGTTCTCAACTCCTATATATAGCTTGTCTTCATTTCTCTTGTGGTGGGTAGGATTGTAGGCAAATGCTGAAATTAGGAGAAAAGAAAAGTCAAGTTTAGAAGTATTCAATAATTATTCACAAGTAATTATAATTCTGAATCCTCTCCAGGAGTGTTTGATCTCCCACTCTCAAATATCTAACAGTAAACTGACATTCCCAGTAAAGGTTGTAGGGGTTAAAGGAAATGTGAATATCATTAGAACAAATATGTAATGGGAGCTTTTATATATCAGTCAATTTTCAAATTGTGTTAACTCATCTGATGAAGGTCTTGTTATTTCCATTTAATATAAAAGCAAATTTGGCCATAGGCAAAAATCTAATAATAGTAGTGCTCATGTTTAAATACAGAGTTATCTGATTTCTAATCCTAAACTCTATTCATAATGTTATTTAGCTCATCAGAAATTGGACTTTTAATGCATCCACAATGGATGGGAGAGGAAGTGCTGACTCATACCAGATCTGGATTGTTTAGGAGCTTTGGTTCTATCACCAGAATAAGGCAGGGTTTATTCCTCAGACAGACTCAATGTTCAGCAGCTAAACAGGAAAAAGCATGGAGAGAAGAGAACATCTCCTAACTTCCTCCTATCTATGGAAACACTGCTGGAAACCTGCTTAAGCATGACTTCGGTATCTTTGACTTTGGATTTCTTTTTGGATGCTGGGTGGAAGGGAAGTCTAAGGAGAAGATCAGACTTCTTAACAGGGACATCCTTTATATGAATGGGCCATACCAGATGAATTATACCTGAAAGATGTGAAACTGAATATGGTGCCCATTTCTTTCATTTACAAATCATAGGACTTTATGAATGCCAAAGAACTTGTCAAGGCCACTTAAATAGCCTGAGTTAAAATGATACAATTGAGAGATAGCATATGAAAACATCAAGCTACTGTATTTTGTTCAGAAAATGATTAGAATATATTTGCTGAATTAAATTGAGAGAACTGTTTCCTTGACTGGCATACCTATCACTATGATAATGTTGGTTGTAATTTTTTTGACTTCTGGTCAATGTGTCATGTTAAGCAAGTATCTCAAATTCTTTGTACCTTAGTTCCCTCCTGTGAAGAGTGCAAGGTTGCAAAATAAAATAGTTGGATAGGAGAAGAAGATAAGAATGAAATCATTCTCCATGTCAAAACCAGTGTAAGCAAAGAGCCTATGGAGCATTATGTGAAAGGAAATTTTGTGAAAGAAATAACTGTCAAGCTATAATATATATATACAAAAAGAATGTCTTTCAAAAAGCAGAAAATAAAGGTATTTCCATTCATTTTAACTTGGAAGAATTTATTGTCAGTACATATACAATACAAGATATATAAACAGGCTTTAGGCAGTAGGAGAGTGATTCTAAATGGAAATACAGATCTATACAAGGGAATTAAGATCACAAAAATAGCTATCCACATGAGGTAATATATGATTTTTCTCTTAATGCTCAAGATATATTTAATACATTATTCATTATTAAAACAAAAATAAACAATGCCTAGATATCCTGATAATTGTAACTTTTTAATTAATGATTGAGAAAACTCAGGATACCAGATTACAAAGATTCTTACCCTCAGTAGGATGATTTAACATGCATGGATATAAACATTTCTTTTTGCATGAATGGCTAAGAGTTGGTATATCATAAAAGATATGAAAGAATATAGCAGCCTTTCTTTTGCCCCACAGTTGGAACTTTGCACAGACACAGAGCTAACATGTTTTATAGGAAGAAATCATTGACAAAAACCACACTCAGCTAGGCACCTTGTAAAATTCACCTAGTTGATGAAGATGATAAACTCTGTAGGAGGGCTCCACTTCCATTTCCTCTCCCTCAGTCTCTAGTGTGGGCCTGGTTGTGATCTTAATGTAAATCATTTGATTTGTTGTAATTCACTTGGCATTTTGGGTTCAGGTTGGTCCTGAAATAGAAGATATGATGAAGAATAAGGATGGGTACCCTTCCCACCCACAGTATTAGTCAGCCAAAGGTGAGCTGATACAGAGTACCAGAACTCTGTTGGCTTTAATAAAGGGTATTTATTTGGGGTAGAATCTTACAGTCACAAGGCCCTACAGAATCCAACTCAAGGTTACTTCCTTACCCAAAGTCTGTTGCCACGTGTTGAAGCAAGATGGCAGGTAATGCCTGCCAGGGTTCAGCCTTCCTTTTTTCTCTTAAGACCTAGCTTCTTCCAATTTCAGCTCTAGGCTGGCATAAGGCTTATTTCTCTCCTCAGGGCTCATCTCTCTTCCCAAGCCACAGAATCATCTGTGTATCTTATCAGGGTATTTATTTGGGGTAGATTTTTACCGTCACAAGGCCCTAAAGAGTCCAACTCAAGGCACCATAAGAGGTACATTCTTACCCTAAGTTATTTGCCATGTGTTGAAGCAAGATGGTGAATGATGTCTGTGAGGGTTTGGCCTTCCTTCTACCTCTTAAATCCCCATGGCACAAGCTTCTTCTGATCTCCAGTGTAGGCTGACATAAGGCTCATCTCTTTCCCCAGGGTTCATTTCTTTCTAGGCTCAGCTGCTCTGTTCTCTTCACAGGGTCAGCTATAGATTATCAGTCTCATCTCTCTTCCCAGGGCCTCTGCTGTGTCTAATGAGCTGTCTCTCTTCCTCTGTGTTCTTATTCTCTGTGTGTCCATTTCCATGTAGTAGTCTGTTTTATAAGCCCACCAAGGTAGTAGGGACTCAATGCTGAGTTGCACTCTAATGATGTGTTTGAATCAAAGCCCTAATCTTAACATAGTTTAATCAGATGTCTCAGCTGAATCTAATACAATCAAAATGTTATTATGCCCAGAGGAACCAGATCAGTTTACAAACATAATCAATATTTCTTTTTGGAATTCATAAATAATATCAAACTGCCACACACAGAAAGATCTACCATTAGAGGACTTCTTTGAGCAGGAAGTGAGTGTCCTTGAAGATCCAGTGAAACACTTGTTTATTTATGGAACACATGGCTTTTCTTAACCTGATTGCTCAGTTGAAGTTTTGAAACAATAAGGTGATGTCAATACAGACAATATGAGAGTAAACTCAAGTGAGGATTCCCTGCAATGGCAGAAACAGCTCTGACAACTCTAACTCTACTGTAACAAATCTAATTCTACATATAGCTCTAACTCTAATTGTCATACAAACAAAACAGGAACTGGATTTTGTAATCCCCTCCTTTGTTTTTATTCTGGAAGGAAATAACTCATTAAACCTTAACAGGACCCATAAACATTTGAGGGTGCTATGGTCATGGAATTTAGAAGTAAATTTTCTTGGAGTGAGTAAGTAGGTGTAGGTTGATCAAATTATTACATATTAATTTTTTATCAATTTTATTGATACACATTTATAAAGCATAAATCTATACAAAGTATAAAATCAGTGGTATTCAGTGTAATCACATATTTGTGATTTCATCACTTCAATCATTCTTAAAGTACTTTCATTATTCCAATAATAATAATCAACAAAAATCAAACAAATAAAACTCATCACCTATCAATCTCTCTATGCTTCCCCTGCCATATATAAATGATATTCTTTTTCCTTCTATCTAGTATATTTGTTTTTATATTTTGTAAAAACAGTTTTATATATGCAGTATCACCCATGTTTGTGTTTTTAATAATAATTTTTTAAAGATACTTAGATTACAAAAATGTTACACAAAAAATATAGGGATTCCCATATGCCCCACTCCCCAGGCCTCCCACACTCTCCCACATAAACATCCTTCATTAGTGTGGCACATTCATTGCAATTGACAAACACATCCTGGGGTTTTGCCATTAAGCATGGACCATAGTTTATATTGTAGTCTACACTGTCTACCACATAGTTCTGCATGCTATGTGATGGTATAAAATGGCCTATACCTGTTGTTGCAATGTCATTCAGGATGATTCCCAAGTCCTGCAGAAGCTCCCATATTACAACTGGATTTCCCTATCCTTGCCTTCCAGAGCTTCCAGTGGCCACTGGCTCCACATCATTGTTGTAATTTCTTCCATTGCTAGAAACACAATATGTCTATAGTAGAATACCAATAAGTCCACTCTAGTCCATAGCTCTCTCCCAAGTCCTGAGGATTCTGGGATGATAATGTCCAGTCCACCTCTAATTGAGAGGGGGCTTATATCTCATGTGGAGGATGGAAGGGACTGTCTTGATTGCAGTTGCAGACACTCTCTATTCCTTGGGATGGGCATTGTCCATCATCATCTCCTTGTTAGTTGTCCTGTGTAAGTCCAATGAGCTGTAAAGTAGGTGTTGCAACTCTGCTGAGGTTCTGGGCCCATCTTGCACATGGGCAGCCCAAAGTGTCAAGCCTTTTGGATGTACACCTACAAACTCCAGCACCAAGTATAGGTTTAAAAAGAAGGGACAGATGATCCAGGTGTAGGGAAGACAGAATTGAGTCCAAGTCTGTCACTTTCAGGAGCAAAAACTCTAAAGAAGGGCCCAATGGCAAGGCATCAAACTCTGGACTTATCATCCCTCACCATAGGTCCTGGGTGTTTCCAGAGCCCTCAGAAGCCCCACTAATTGAGGAAGTATCCACTTCGGTAGTCTATGAGATCCTGCTGAGATGTGCATAAGCATTATGATGATGCACACAGGCCAAGTTATATATCATCAAAATTTATAAAAGTGTATGTCCTAAAATGTAAACCATAATGTAAACCATTGACCATGTTTAATAGCTATGTTTCAGTATTTGTTTATCAGTTATAACAAAGGTACCATACATAGATAAAAATGTATTAATACAGGAAGGAGGAAAAGGGGAGGATGTTGCGTTTATGAAAGTCCCCTGTATTCTGCATGTGACTTTACTGTGATCTAAAATTTCTTTGAAAACAAAATGAAAAAAAGTAAGACACTGGGGAATAAATGGAAGAAAATGCCACTGTACATACAGGACAACAGATAGTACAGTGATGAAAGGTAAATTGTCAAAAAAAATTTTTAAGTATTTTTCATTACTTTTTAATATCCCAATCTTTTAATTTATTTTATTTTTAGTTTTTTTTTCAATTTTTATATATTTTATTTCTTATATTTAAACTTGTCGTTATTTTATCATTTTCCTATTAATTGTATTTGGCTATTTTAATGGCTTCATTTTTGAAGAAGCTTTGGATCACAAAAGGGTTACAACTGGGGCAGGGAAGGGTCATTGGTGGGGGCTGTCAGTGATAGTGGCTATATGGGAGGAAGTTCACCTAGGCATACATATAAGGTATATAAAAATGTTCAAATGTTCACAGGGCATTGTCACAGTGGGTGCAGACTCACACAATAACTGAGAGAATATTGAATTCCCATCTTAGATAGCTCTGCCACATCCTCTAATGGAGCAGAAACAGTTCCCCAAGTGCAGGGGCAATGACTGGTGAAGGAGGATGATCCACTGATGGGCCCTTGATATTGATGACTATGCTCATGAGTCTTTGCTCTTGAAATTGAAACTTAGCTGATTGTTGTGAGGTGCCTAAAAGTTGCCTCCTGAGAGCCTCCTATTTGCTCAAATGTGGCCTCTCTCTAATCCATCTCAGCATTTAAGCATTACCTTCCCCCAAGTGTGGGAGATGACTCCTGGGGATGACCTTCCCTGGCACTGAGGGATTACTACCAAACACCAACTAGCAATTCAACTGGAAAAAGACCTTGAATAAAATGGGGAAAATATAATGACAAATGAATTCATATTTGTGTTTTGTATGAAGTTTTACTATCTTATACAGTCCCATGTTACAGGTTTTATCTATCCTTCTAGTAATATACATGACTTTAGACATTTCCTTACAACCACTGTCATACCCACATAATAGCTCTATTAGTTACAAACACTGTGATATGCTTTCACCAACCCTGAACATATTTTATCATGGGCAGGAAGGCAGGAAGATGAAAATTGTTTTAGATGCTTTTATGGATGAAGAGGCATGTAATTGAAATTGTGATTCTGTGACAGTCCCTATTTTCCTGACAAGTAGGAGGCATTGCCTTTTTCTGAGATGAGAGGAGAATTTGTGGGATAAGGGTTACAGAAAATTGATACAAAATCAAAATATATGCAAAGAAGAATGGATAGGAAAGGAAACTGCCTGAAACAGCCATAAAATTTGCTCAATGACTTGAAGACAGCTTATTTTGGAGTTCATAATTGTTGATAACCTTAGAGGATGATTGTAAAGTTTTCTTAAGCATTACCTTACATCTTTGATAAAGGGGAAAAAAGCTGATGTATAATTTTATAATTTAAGTATTTCAGTTGGTGCCATGTGTTACACTGAAGCAGATAGGAGCTCTAATTAAAATTGGTTTTGTTGGAATTATTATTTATCCATTCTACACTATTTTAAAATCAGGAAAATTGCTGAATATTAATCTGTATCTAAAATATATTTAAATTAATATTTAGTCATTGTTATGGCATAATTTATATTAATTCATTTCTTACTAATATGGAAGTGAAGTCATTAAGATCAGCAGGACTTCTGCCCTGGCCCTAACCTGGATCCTTGTCTTTTATCTAGATTCTTTTACTTAGAATTGCATTTAAGTGTCTCAAATAACTTCCAATTTCATTGTTTTGAAACTGTTTTGCAATTTTTTTCTTTGCAAATTTTAAAGTGCATTCTTTCTTGTTCATGCAGATATCAACAACTCTTTTCTGTACCTTCTGATTTTGTTATTGACAAAAATGATCCAATTAAAAATATTTTGGAAGTTGCAGTGGTTTGTATGCTGTTTTTCACAGAAAAAGTGCTGTACAAATATCTTCTACTTAGGAATTATGAATAAGATTGTTCTATGGCTGTACCTGGAAGAACTTAATATCCATTGTTGGCTTTAAGCAGAAAAAATAATTTATTCTGGGTCTCAGCCAGATTAAAATGAAATGGTGCTCCCTCTAGTTGTAAAACAAAGCAGCATTAATTTTTGGTTGAGTCCTCCCCTAATGACTGTGTCTCATTTTTCCAATCCCATATATTTGTGGTAGTCATTATAAGTAGTCTACTCTGACTTCAGCAGTTGGGATTAAAGTATGAATTTTTAGCAAAATACTTATCTATCATTATTTTAGTTTAAATATATATTTATAAATTCTTGGCATATTGGTTACATAATATATACCTGGAGCTTTGTTCCACTAAGTATCAAAGTCCATGGATTATATGACAAACATTGTGACAATTTTATTTCAGTTTGTAATGTCCCTTTGAGCAATGGTTTAAAAATGCAAGAATTTTTAAATGGAAATGATTTTAGTCATAATTTAATCAAATATTCATATTTCATGAAAGAGGAAATATTACAGATCCCATATAGGAAGGGAATAAAATAGAAAAATCCACATATTCCGCTTAAGACTTTATCTTTTTCATTAACTACAGATTTAATTTTGTGAATAGATTTTCTTCATATACAATCATGTTAGTTATTAATGACCACTTTTTGATAAATGAGGAAATTTTTCATGTCCATTCATTTTTCAACTCTACATTTCTGACTGTGTAGATTAAAATGATTAATAAGGGTGTTAGTATAGTAAAATGAAGCCACAGCTTTATCAATGGGGATGGTTATAATAGATAGAAGATATACAAATATACAGGCACAAAGAATAAGATGACAGACACATCATAGCCACAGGAGAAAGGCCTCTGTCATTCTTCAGAGCTGTGAGTTCTGAGGAGACAAAAGATGAGGACATAGGAGGTGGTAGAATAGATAACCAGTATATATAACAGACCACTTTTGCCAACAACAAACAGTCCAAAGTTGTCAATGTCAGTGAAGGAGGGATTCAGCAGAGTGATAAGATAACAGAAGAAATAGTATGACTTTGGGGGACACAGAAGGACAATAAGGTGCAAAAAAGGATCTAAATCAGGGTATGAAACAATTCCCCAGCCCAGGATCCAACCAATAGGATGCTACACACCCCCTCATTCATTGTGATCATGTAGTGCCGGAGTTTACAGATGACCACATAGCAGTCATAGGTAATCACCACGAGCAGGATGACCTCATCTCTCCTAAAGACATGATTCATGAACCCTCTGAGATTGTTTTCTTTTCAGAGGGTAAGTCAAGCATCATTTTGGGGGCATTGACAGAAAGGAAGGAGTCTTCAGAAAGGACAGGAAAGACAGAAAATGTAGAAGATAAAGCCAAAACTTGAGCTGGTGGTGATGGTCAAAAAATTGAGTAGGTTCCCTGCCAGCATGAGAAAGTAGATGACTGTTAACATGATAAACAAGAGAGTGGAATATTACTCAGCTGTAAGAAAGGAATGAAGTAATGGCATATGTAACAACATGGGTGAATCTTGTAGACCTTATGTTGAGTAAAGTAATCCAGTCACTAAAGGACAAATATTGTATGATTTTGCTGATATGAACTAAGGTTTTTGAGCAGAATCATACAGGTAGAATCTGGAAGTTAAGTTATCAGGGGATAGAAAAAGAGTAGCGAGTGGTGAGAGGATATTCTGGGATGAATCTATGATAAGGTGGATGGGGGAGGTTTAGCAGTGGACAGGGGTGATGGTAGTGCAGAGATGTGAGAAGGGTCAACAGTGCTGGAGTGTGAGTGTCAGCAGAGTTGGGGTGTGGGTTAAGCTATCCATAGAGCTGGAGGGAAGCCTAAAGGAAGGAACAGGTGAATTCTGGGAAGGCTGAAGACTGTGGTTGTGAATACAATTATATGAGTGTTCTTTTGGCAGCTATGGCAGAGTAGGGTCACTGGTGGAAGGTGTTGGCATTGGGGGCACAGAATGGGAAGAGTGCATCTGGGGCAGGCCTCAATGGAATATGAATATGTTCATGGGGTCATATGTGTTAGCTCAGTGGTGGAGACCCAAACATTGAACAAAAAATATTAAATTCTCCTCCTGGGGAGTTCTGCTACATTCTCAAATAGAGGGGAAAGAATCTCTAGAGTACATAAGCAGTGCTAATAAAAGAAAACAGAACAATACACCAAACCTTCAATATTAATGCTTGTACTTAAGAATGTTGTTCTGGTAAAATTGAAACTTATCCTAATAATATCTATTGCCTAAGAGTTACCTCCTGAAATCCTCCTTGCTACTCAAATGTGGCCTCTCTCGAAGCCAAACTTAGCAAATAAATGCATTTCTTTCCCTCCCAGCATTGAACATAATACTTGGGGATGTGCCTCCTTGGCACCAAGAGATTAATACCAAATGCCAATCAGCAATGCATTTGGAAAAAGACCTTGATCAAAAAGAGGAAACATAAAATACAAAAGAATTTTTGCAGCTGAGAGATTTCAAAGTGAGTTGAGATGTCATTCTAGAGGTTACACTTATTTAAGTCTCAGGCAGATCTTACTAACTGCAAGAGTAAACAAAGCCTCAAATAAGGGTGCTATCAAGGGCTCTAGAGACATCTAGACACTATAAGCAAGTCACACAATCCCTTAAAATCAGCACCCTGTTGCAGAACCTTTTCTCAGAGTATACAATAACCTATATCTCCAACGTAACAGAGTTAACTCATTTATAATTTCCTTACACATGATTCTTCTACCCTTTATTTGAACCTATGATTCGCACTATACCCATTAAATATATGTCCCAGAGACTTAAATCTTTGATCTCTTCATATCCCAGTTGAGCCCTGAATCTCAGCAGAGTTGTGGCTAACTACTCTCCAGTTCATCAGACTTGCCCAAGACAACTAGCAAAATGATAATGATGGACAACCCCTATCCCAAAAAGTAAAGAGTATTTACAACTGCAAGTAAAACAGTTCCCTCCATCTGCCTTATGGGAACTAAACCCCCTCTCAATCTGAAGCAGAGTGGGCATCACCATCCCCAAATCCTGATGATTGAGGAGGGAACAAACATATGGGGGGAATGCAGGCATGGACCAAACTAGACATTATAATTGTAGTAAGGAAAGAGGTTGTAGCATTGATATAAAGACAGTTGTTACTAGATGTTCTGTGAGTATTGGGAGGGAAGAATGGGTGGAACATAGGACACTTTTAAGGTTTTGGAGTTGTTTGGCATGAAATTGCAATGAAATACAGGCCATTAAACATTTTGTCAAAATGTATAAAACTTTATAATGAAAAAAGTGTAGACTATGGGCCTTGGTTAGTAGCAATGCTTCAATTTTCATTGAAAAATTGTTGTGTAACAAATGTACCACACTAATGTAGGATGATATTTACAAGGGAAAATGTGAGGGAGGAGGGGTGGGGTGTAAGGGAATCCCCTATAATTTTGATGTACATTTTCTTTAATATAAAATTTCTTTAAATTTTAAGTTAATTATATGATGAAAGAAGATTCCCTGAGGGAAAAAAAGAGGAAAGACAGCTGTCCTGATGTTGAAAGAATTGCACACAAAGTGCAATCTTAAAAATTGCACCACATTGCCAGGGTATGAGTCAGATGAAAAAGAGATGAGAAAATATGAACAGTTAAATGTGGGCTATTCTAAAAGTCTAGAAAAATTTAGGACAAGTGCCAAAGAAGAAATAATTATTTTTTTCTTTAGTTTAATCCTGAATTTCATTTAATTTAATTCTTAATTTTTACAGGATTCCTATTTTGGTTGATTATAAGGTTTGGCAAACATATGGTGGTGATGGTAGAACAGCATTATGAATGAAATTAACAGCACTAAATTATATATTTGAATGTGGTTAAAAAAGGAAGTTTGAGTTCATATATATGTTACTAGAATAAAAATTAAAAGATAAATCAGGACTGGACAACACAGTGAACCCTATTGGAAAGAGTGGATTATAGGTAATAGTACAATTAAAAATATTCTTTCATGATTTATAACAAATGGATCATATTAATGCAACGTCTTAATCATTGGGTGGTATATAGGAAAAAATATACCCAAATGTATGCTATGGGCTCTTGTTAAGAGTACAATTATAATACAGTTTCATGAATTTTAAAAAAGGTACCCCAGGAATGTAAAGTGTTAACAATATGTCTGTGGGAGGGAGTATATGGGAATGCTGTATTTTCACATGAATTTTCTAGAATCCTTTAAATACTCTAATAGCAAAAAGTAAAAAAAAAATTAAAACTTGAAAAGATATAAAAATAAAATCTTTATTGACACACACACACAAAAACACAACAAACAAGAGATTCTACACATCTGGCTTCTGTGTCGAGCCAGCCGGATGAATTCTCCCATGGTTTTTCTTGCCCCATGAATCTAGGCTTGTGTATGGATAGTTAATTGAACTCCAAATAGTTTGCAATAGTGGTAGATCAATTTAGATCAAGAAAATAATATATCTGTTAGGTAATTTGTTTCCTGTAAGATTGACAGAAACCCCTGGGAGATAACCCCCGGATTAAAGTTGAGCTATATATATGGAATGCAGAGACCCCTTCAACACCGTATTAACCCATACACACAGACACACAGAGTATTATCTGATGACTGTTGACATGCCAGGAACTTCTCTTGAAATCACTTATGGATGGAGTTTCCCATCACTGGCACAGTCTTCTTTGCCACAGAAAATGAAGAATTTAAAGAGCACCTGTAAATAGGAACAGAGACTTGGATTATGGATATTAGTGTCCTGGGCCTTTGTAATCATTCCTGCTGATGAGACTAGGATGAGCCCTTTCTATTCTTGTCATTTCACCTATTTCAGGATAGATATAAAACATCATATGATTTCCATTTGAAATTAGGAATGATGTACTGACATTTCTGAATCAACTGAATTTAGTGAATATTTGTGATGCATATAGATGGACCTTGACAGATTTGTGAGCTCATGCTACATTAAACAAATTGTATGAGAATACCAGATTCTTTTTTGAAAACCCCTGTAAGAAGGGTGTCCTGAAGAGTTTAAAACAGATGACATGGTAGAATGTAATATTCACCAAATTGATTTGAAACTCTGGAAGTCCTATTTTGGGGATTTCAGTCATATTTAGAGCTCAGAGACATTTTTCAAATCAACATTCAATTTTAGGAAGACTACATAATAGTCTCTGGATGGGTTCTGAAAACAGATATTTTTAACATGAAGGAAAAAAATAACTATAATATATTGGACAGAGCTTGTTCTTCAAAACAGATAGACTATTTTTGCATTCTATTTTCACTGAACAGAAGCTGTGCTATGTTGTGTATGGGCCTTCAATTTCTGAGCCTGAACATTTTCATATATAATATCACAAAAATTACAAAGGACAGAGAAGAATATCATTATTTCTCATGTTAAATTTTGTATTATGAAGATAAAAAATACAGTATTCAAACACAAATTATGCATAAATGAAAATATGAGAAAAATACATGTTAATATTATTGTCCTTGAAATAATAATTCATTATAATATCAACAGAGAAATAAATGAGTTGAGAGGCTATAAATGAGCCAAATATTCATCTCAAGAAGTTAGTAAGACCAGTGACTTTTGAAAGATAGCAGACTAGAATAAGATGGGACTCTCTCCTATCCCAGAAAAATACATAAAAGACAGGTAGAAATGGCCTGGAAAAATATGTCCTAAGGTTTAAGACAGCAAGGGAATGCTGGACACCACCCAGAAGAGACAAGGGCAAAGGACAAGAATTTTGACAGTAAAACTGTGAGTTAAAAGTGCAGCTGAAGCTGGCAGTGCTCACACCCACCCTATAGACAATTTTGAATTCTCAGGCCTCATGACATCAACTACAGAAAAAGGGGGCTACAGGGATCCCCCACCCTAAGACACAGGAGAGGAGGGACACAGTCTAAGGCTTAATCAGCTTTGGAGACATGTATTTGGTCTGTTGTGTCCCACCAGCCTTTGGAGAGATGTATTTGATCTGTTGTTTCCCACCAGCCTTTCCAGGCCTAGTGTGGCCACTCCATTGTTTGCCTTGGGAGACAGCATGGGACTAAAGAGATCTTAATTACCCTCCCGATTGACCAGGACTGGTTGTTGAGGACACAAAGGGGAGTGGAATTATTTCCAACCCAGGAAAAAAAGGGGGCTGCCAGCAAAGGTTGGAAAACAACCTCTGAAAAAGTTTAAATTATGACGCTTTTCTGCAAATATTCTCGCTATCCTGATTTTGTGATAATCAGGGTAGGCAAAATATTTGCTATATTAGAATCCATGCATGTGTCCTTAGACCTAGTTTTTCTCCCTAGGTCTGGTTTTCAGAATGCTGGTGATAAACTAAGCCTGATTTATTATATGATCATCCTGTATGGGAAAAGACTGTAACTTTGGGTATCTTTGGTAAACCTTAAGAGATATAGCAGGGGGACGGATGTGGCTCGGGTGGTTGGGCATACATCTCCCATATGGAAGGACTTGGGTTTGACCCCGGGATTTCCCGGTAAAAATTTAAAAAAGAAAATATAGAAGGTGCATGAGCCGCTAGGCCCTGTGTGTGGGTGTGCTACCAGGCCCCGCAAGTGGGGGAGCTGCCAGGCCCTGCGAGTGGGTGAGCCTCCAGGCCCCACAAGCCACGCAGCAAAATGATGATGTAACAGGAGAGTGACACAGGGAGAGCCAAGACGAGATGCACTGAAAAACCAGTAACTAAGGTGGCGCAGGTGGTAGCAGGATGCCTCTCTCCCACATTGGAGGTTCCGAGGATCAAATCCCAGTGAAGACAGGAGAAGGATGAGAGGTCAGGAAACAGACACAGAGAGTTGCCCAGTGAATGGACACAAACAGCAAAAATGGGGGTGAGGGGGGAGTGGTAAAAAAGGATAAAAACAAATAAATAAATCCTTAATGTATAGGGAAAAAAAAAATTATGATGCTTTTAGCCTCCATGCAAGATCCTCTAGCACATTGATCCAGTCCATATTGCAGCAAAAATACTCCAGGCATGCATAAAACTGATAGGGCTACGGAGGACCACCATCTGCTGCCCAAAAAAGGAAATGCATGTAAATAAATTAACAGTAAATAAGTAAGAGAGGCTTTTTATTGCCTTTACAGCCTCCCTCCTGATTGCCCTTGGAAGTGGGTCTGCAACCCTTTAGTGGGTCCAGGGTCCAAATTTGAGCAACTAACAGTTACAATCCTAAGACCCAGAACAGATTGAACAAAGAATCAAAGAACAGCAGTAACACACAGCCTCCCACCACTAAATCCCTTTGAAAGAGAGAGAAATTGAGCATCTGAGTAAATTCACCACTATAATCAGATACCAAGACATCAGCCAAAAATTACAAGCCATATTAAGAAAATGGAAGAAATGGCCCAAACAAAGGAATATTTCAAAGCTCTAGAAGAGACACAGGATTTGAGACAACTAATCAATAAGATTCATACTAATTTCCAAAATCAAATTAATGAGTCAAAAGACAATTTGGCTAAAGAGATAAATGAAATCAAGAAGAAACTGAGTGAGCAAAAAGAATTTGAAAACCTGAATAGAAAAATTGCAGAGCTAATGGAAATGAAAGACATGATACATGAGATCAAAAACACATTAGTCATACAACAGCAGACTTGATAGAAGAAAGAATAAGTGACACAGAAGACAGAACAGCTGAAAATGAAGAGAGAGAAGAACAGAGATAGAAAAGAATGGAAAAAATTGATTAGGGGCTCAGGGAAGTGAATGATAACACAAAAGCAACAACATATGTGTCATATGAGTTCCAGAAGAAGAGAAGGGAAAAGGGGCAGAAAGAGAATTTGAGGAAATAATGGCTGAAAATTTCCCTACTCTCATGAAGGAAATGAACTTACATGTCCAAGAAGTGCAACATACCCCAATCAGAGTAAATCCTAATAGACCTACTCCAAGACACATGCTACACAGAATATCAAATGTCAAACATCAAAGATAAAGAGAAAATTCTGAGAGTAGCAAGGGAGAAGCAAACCATTTCATACAAGGGATGCCCAGTGAGACTTAGTGTGGATTTTTCATCAGAAACCATGGAGGCAAAAGACAATGGTATGATCCAATTAGGATATTAAAGGAGAAAAATTGCCAGCTGACAATTCTTTAAATAGCAAAATTGATATTGAAATATAAAGTTGACTTTAAAATATTCATAAACAAACAAAAACTAAGAGAGTTTGTTACAAGGAATCCAGTTTTGCAGGAAATAAGAAATAAAGCCTTACAGCCTAAAAAAAAAAAAAAGACAGGAGAGAGAGGCTTGGAGGAGAGTGTAAGAGACAAGAATAGCAGAAAAGATAACCAAAAGAGTAAAAATCAGATGAAAACAAGATATGACATATGAAAACTAAAGAATAAAATGGTGAATGTAAAAAAACACATTTATCATAATATCATTGAATTTTCAATGATTAAATTCCCCAATCAAAATAGGTTGACAGAATGGATTACAAAACATGAGTTATCCATATGCTGCTACAAGATACGCACCTTAACCCAGGGATACAAACCAGCTGAGAGTAAAAGGTTGGAAAAGGATACTCAACACAAAAAGTAACCAAAAAACAGCAGGGGTAGCTATACTAGGATCAGATAATGACTTTAAATGCAAAAAAACAATAAGAGATACAGAAGACCATTATATATTAATAAAAGAAATAACAGTCATAAATAACTATGCACCTAACCAGGGTGTCCTAAAATACATAGGCAAACTCTGGCAAAACTGAATGGAGAAACAGACATTTCTATAATAATAGTTGGGTACTTCAGCACACCACCTACATCATTTGATAGAACAACTAAACAGAAGATCAACAAAGAAATAGAGACCTTGAGCAATATGAATTGAGCTAGACCTAACAGACATATACAGAATGTTGCATCCAAAAGCAACATGTTATACATTCTTCTCAAGTGCTCATGGATCTTTTTCCAGGATATACCACATGTTGGGTCACAAGGCAGGTTTCAATAAATATAAAAAGACTGAAATTGTACAAAGCACCTTCTCAGATCATAATGGAATGAAACTAGAACCCAATAATAGATAAGAAAGGGGAAAATTTGCCAATGTGTTGAGGCTAAACAACACACTCTTAAACAATGGGTCAAAGAAGAAATTGTAAGTGAAATTTGTAAATATATTGAGATGAATGAAAAAGAGAACACAACTTATTAAAACTTCTGGGAGGGAAATTTATAACCATAAACTCTGATATTAAGATAGAAGAAAGAGCCAACATCAAAATTCTACCTGAACA
>JAQZBX010059463.1:0-17527 GCA_029593785.1 Cabassous unicinctus
AGATTTAGAAGAGGGAGGGGTCTTCTTGCCTTAGAAGGATGATAAGCCCCTGGAAGGCTGGATTCTCTTCCCAGCCCTTCCCTGGAGCAACTAGCACAGTGCTCGGTGGAGATAATACCTGCGGGCTGCCCTCCCCCAGACCCTACCCCCCTGAAGCCCTGCTTACAGGTCATTGGCCTTGGGGATCAGCATTCCCAACTCCTTGATGCGGTCGTTGATGTTGAACCTCCGTCTCCTTTCAACTAAAGGTAACAGATTCTCGGAGGGGGGGCAATCAGAGGGAGGGGAGCCCTATCTAGGGAGAAGGGCCCAGCCCACAGAGGGGTGTTTCAGGGGTAACCTACAGCTTAGATTGAGCCCTGATGGGAACTAATGAGTGACCAACAGGCTAGGACCTCTAGGGGGTGGGGGCAGGGTGGGGCTCAGGCTAAGGGGCGCTGGGAGGCAGAGCCAGCAGAGCAAAACAGCACAGGACCCCTTCTGTGGCCCAGGTGCCAGGACCCTGATAAGCTTTCACAGTACGTCCTAGGGACTTGGTGACTATAGTTCCCAGAAGCCCCCCTCCCACTCCCCTCCCAAAGAGGACTAGTGGAAAGAGGCCTGAACCTGGGAGGATTCGAGCCATCTGAGGTAGGAAAGCTTTCCTGGAACGTGTGCTCAGGAAAGGCTTTCCAGGCAGCCCAGGTGAGAGGGAGGGGGGAGGAGGGACTCACTTAGGTTGTGATTGTCTTTCTTCTGCCTCTCCTTGGCCAGGGCCCGACTCTCAGCATCTGCAGGCCCGGGGAGAGGGAGAGAGGAGCTGGGGGGCGTGGGAGGAAGGAGGGAAGAGTGTGGGGGCTGGGGGCGCAGGGGGGAAGGGAGGTGGTACCTGTGAGCTCGCGCTTCTGGGTCAGGTCGGCGGGACAGGAGCTGCTGGTGACACCCACCAGGGACGGTGTGACCTGGGGGTCGCTGCTGTACACATTCAGGTGGCTGCTGGACAGGGGCAGCTGCGGGATGAAGCAGGGAGGGGGGCCTGGTAAGCAGCCCCCTCTCCACGGGGAGCCCCCCCCAGGGCCCATCATCCCAGGGACAGGATCCAGGGACATCTAGAGAAAGCCGCCCTGTCCCCCAGACCCCAGTCTAGGCTTTAAGGAGTCTGCAGGCAGCACCACGGGCACCAGAATTCACCCTGGGCCCTTTCTCCCAGTACTGAAGCCTGCAGCAGCCCCTGCCCTCAGGAGCCACTGGGGAGAGCTATCAAAAGAGACAAATGCAGATAGGATTACACCCTCCGCTTTAGGGAAGCCCAGGGGAGGGGCACCTAATCCATTCTGGAGTTCCTGGAAGGTTTTCTAGAGGACAGGGAACTGGAACTGACTCCAGAGAGAGAGGTGAGGAGGGCACTACAGGCAGGGGGCCTGGCACGCGTAAAGAAGGGGCGGCAGTTACAAGCAGCCTAAGGCTCACTAGGGCAGGGGCAGGAGGTACTCCTGGATCCTGAGGTGCCTTGTTTGACTTACAAAGACAATTGGCTTTGGGGATGGGCAGCCGGGGAGGGTTTAAACAGAGGCCAGCCAGGGACAGATTTGAGCTCTGGAAAGATCTCCCCAGCTCCTCCACAGAAACAAGCAGGGAGGCTCCAAAACATACATGTTGCACACACCCCACAGTGTACAAAAGAGCTGCTAAAGGCACCAGATGCTCACGCCCTCCCTCTCCAGCCCTCACTGCCCCAGCGGGCTGCAGGTTTCAGACTCAGCTGGTCCTGGCCAGCTCCTGCCAAGTGGCTCGGCAATGTCACCAGGGCAGTGGGGGTAGAGGGCTGAGTCTCCTCAGTGGCATGGGCTGGGGGCGGGGCAGGGGTGGCAGGATCAGGGCTCCAGGCTCAGCAGATGGGGCCCAGGCCTGACAGGGCCTCAAAGCGGAGCGGGTGCAGCTCAGTGGTTGAGCACCTGCTTCACATGTACGAGGTTCCGGGTTCAGTCCCCGGTACCTCCTAAGGGGGGAGGAAACATACTACGGTTTGTAATTCTATATAAAAAAAAAAAAATTTAAAGGGGGTGGGGCGGGGTGCACCAACCGTTCTACCTGCTCAAGGTAAACACCTGTCACACCTTGCACAGAGCTTGCCAGCAATTTCTCTTGCCTCCTCTAATCTTCCCACAATCCTGTGGGTAGATCCCATCACCCCCATTTTGTAGCTGAGAAAAGTACAGCTCAGAATGCTTGAGGGAACTTCCCAAGGTCATAACAAAAGCCAGAAACCAGGCCTCTTGATTCCAAGTCCAGCTCCTTCCCACCCACCCACCCACCCACCACCTCACCCAGGAGAGCCCGGAGGCTGCCAGAGGGGACAAGGTCAGCCTATATCACTGACCATGGTTTTGCCCACTTGGTCCTGGCTCCCCAAAGGAACGCGTCAGTTCCAAGCCTTCCTGCGGACACACTGGGCCATCTCTGTCCCAGGCCATTGCTCCCCTGCTGGAATGCTCTCCCCACCTCCCCTCTTCTGAGGCCAGTCCCTCCTATACCACAACCCCTCCCCTTGGAAGCCCTCCCCAACTGCCCCAGCCACCCCCTCCCCTGTTGGAGCCTGGAGTGCACACAGGCTGAGGCACGGCTTCTCCATTGACTGGCGATTCTGCTTGGTCCTGGGCCCTTGTCACGTTGTCTGACGGAGGCAGGTCTCATCTCTGCAGTGAGATGCCGGCTCTGCTAGGGTGAGGACCCTGTCTCGGGCCCTCTGCCCAGGCTCAGGGCCACTGTGAGACCTTCATCCCTCCTCGACCCAACATCAAACGCACCCCAACCCAGCCAGCAGTACCGTGTTAGGCATCTGAATTTCAGGATTGATGTAGCCCAGGACGTCGTCCAGACGCATAATGTTGTCGATGACATCATCAAACTGGAAGGGAGAGAAAATGCATCTGGGGAGGGCCCGCTGGGAGACGGGACAAGAGAAGGGGCCCTGGGACAGCCACCGAGCTAGAGGGACCGTGGATCCCATCTCGCCCAATCCTCTCATCTGGGGTTGGAGGAAACAGGCCCACAGAAGGGAGGAGCTGCCTAGGTCCCAGCAGCCCCAAGGCCCAGGGAGCTTCCTTCACATACTTCCGTCTGGACCTGGCTTTGTGTGTATGCTGGACCTTCCTGTGTGAGTCTCCTGGTTTTCCCTAGGAGAGCTTTCAAAAGTGGGGTTGGTATTTCCCCAGCAAGATAAGAGTTCCTGAGGGCAGGGCTGTGTCTCCCCTCAGGCTGAAGCTCCCTGAGGGCAGGGCTGTGTCTCCCCTCAGACTGGGGCTCCCTGAGGCAGGGCTGTGTCTCCCCGCTCAGACTAGGGGTTCTCTGAGGGCAGCATCCCTGCCTCTGCCATTGGACTAGGCATCCCAGGAGCAGAGCCCCTGGCCAGCTCCTCACTCACCTCCCTCTCAGGGTTGGAGCCAATGTGCAGCATGGCCATGGGGCTGTTGGGAGCACTGTTACCGGCAGAGGAAGACAGCACGTGTCCGGCCCGCACCCCTGGGGAGGCAGCGGGCGGGGGCTTCGGGGATCCCTGGGCAGGGCTGATGTGGGCGGCAAACTTGTTCCCGTAGGTCTCGGACAGGTACTCCCGCACCTTTTGGTCTCGGGACTGCTGCAGGTGATAGGAGGT
Organism: Cabassous unicinctus; assembly: GCA_029593785.1. Lineage (NCBI taxonomy): Eukaryota > Metazoa > Chordata > Mammalia > Cingulata > Chlamyphoridae > Cabassous > Cabassous unicinctus. Next base: position 3,635 of record JAQZBX010059463.1, read on the forward strand.
GGGGTTCTCCAGGTAGGACTGCACCTGGGCAGGGGGAGAAGACAAGGGTTCTAGGGGGCCTGAGACTGGTAGGGGCAGGGAGGGGGCCAGACCCAAGCAGCCCCTACCTTCAGCACCTCCCCAGGCACAGGTGGTGGAGACTGGAAGTGGACGGGCGTGTTGATGGCCGAGGTGGGCGCTGCTCCCATCTGCTGCTGCTGCTGCTGCTGCTGCTGCTGCATGTAATGCATGACGGCCTGCTGCTGCATGCGCTCCCGCTGCTCCTCCTGCTGCGTCTGCTCCCGCATGAGCTGCATGCGCAGCCCGATGCGTGACGCCATGGCAGCTGCTGGCTCCCTGTGGAGGAGGGGGCTATGAGGCTCTCGGCCTCTTCAAAGCACTGGGTCTTGGGGGATCACACCCATTATACAGAAGAGGACACTGAGGCCCTGAGAGGGGGAAGGATTTGCCCAAGGTCACCAAGCAAGTGTGTGACGGGGCTGACTTGAATCCAACTTTCCTGATTTCCTGTCAGAAATGGAGACTCCTTCTTGTTCATTCATTTCAGGTCCCAAAGCTTGGGCCCAGTCTCGGCTCCCCTCTTTCTCTCAAACCACCTCCTGATCCTGTCGGATCTTACCTCAAATACATCCTCCACTGCCACCAATGTGGGCCCAACCTCTACCACCTCTTACCTGGATGCCTGCAGGAGCCGCCTCAAGCTCAGACGGCCCCCTATCTTTTCACACCACATTCTATTCTCAGCTCAGTACCTAGGGGGACCCTGTTAAAGCCTATGTCAGATCACATCCCGCCTCTGCTCAGAACACTCCATGGCTCCCACCTCAGTCAGGGTAAAAGCTGACGCCCTTACAACCGCCTAAAAGGCTCTCTTTGATCTGCCCCTCCCCACGTTCCCCTTCTGACCCCATCTCCTCCCACTCCCCCTCTTGTTTCATGTGCTCCGGCCACAACAGCCTTTGCAATTACTCAGACATGCCAGGCTCCCACTTCGGTGTTTTGTACTAATTACTCCTTTTTGCTCCCCTAGATACCATCATGACTCACCCCCACCACACACCTTCTTCAAGGCTCAAATGTCACCTTAGAGAGACCTTTCAGGACTACCCTAATTAAAATTGCAAAACCCCCCATGCCCCTTCCCTTTTTTGTTTGTCTCTGTATCACTTATCAGCATCTTAAATACTACACATTTTTATTTTTACTTAGTTATTTCATTCATCATCTCTTCCCCACTAGCACTGCAAACTCCCCAGAGGGCAGGCACTGTCTGTCTTGTTCACTGCTGTACCCTCAGCCTCTAGCCCAGTGCCTGGCACGTAGTAGATGCTCAATGAAGCTGTGAAGGGAATGAAAAATATTTACAAACCAAGCTGGGGATTCAAGTGTGAGTCAAGTATAGTCCCTGAGCTCATGGCATCTGCAGTCTAGGAAACGGGAAAGCCAAGTCCACAGGCAGTTATAACCTTGTGAGTAGAGGGCCGCTCCCCAGCACCCAGTCCTGCCAGGGCCCAGGGTGGGCTTCCTACCACCCAGCACAAAGTCCTGCTGTTCCTGGGTCTTGGTGAGATGGGTGGGACGCAGGCCCCCAAGCCTAGGCAGGAAGGTGGGAGGACAGGCCAAAATGAATCCTCTGTCCCTCATTCACTGAGGGACCCCAGGCAAGCCCCTTCCCCTCACTAAGACTCAGTCTCCCCATGAGCAAAATGAAAGGGGATTTCTAAGTTCCCTCCCAGTTGGGATGGTCTGAGGCTCAGAGATACAAGGTACCCAGGGGTGCTCCAGACTCCACAAGGGTCCAGGCAGGGGCTGGAGGGGCCTATTGGTATTGCTAGAGGCTGAAGAGCTGGACAGATGGGGACCTGAATCCCAGTTCAGCCACTTATTTACTGTGTGACTTTGGGTAAGTCACCTAACCTCTCTGAGCCTCAGTTTCCCCATCTGTAAATGGTTTCTACTTCAGAAGGTTGGTGAGAGCATGAAATGAAAATGTGTCTTGCACAGTGCATGGCACATGGTAGACTGAGTTGGTGGGTAATGGACAAGTGCACAACTGGCAGAGGGCAGAGCTGTGTCCCTGGGGCCCTAAGAGTGAGCCTGAGACCTCTGGAGGTAGCAAAGGGAAGCAGCACAGGCTGACATGACCTGTTTAATGCCAGCTATCAGACTGTCATCAGCATTAGTGGAAGGTACTGGCAAATATCTAGTGAGTCAGAGAAATAACAACCTGTATTTATTTGAGCATTTACTGTGTGCTGGGTACTGCTCCATGCACTTTAACCCCAAACAGCCATATGAGGTACTTGCATAATTCTCCTTTCATAGAGGAGGAGAAACAAAGGCAAGGGGAGGTTGAGTATCTTGTGGAAGGAACAGAGTTGGGACCCAGTCTCAGGCAGTCTGGCTCCAGAGCCCATGCTCTGGCAGATTTTGGGGCCCACCATGCCTCCATGCAGAGCTGGGGAAGGGCTCACCCCAGGGTGCATAGCTGGTGAATCTAGGGCCAGCAATGGAGCCCGAGAGTCCTGACCCCCGACCCGGACTCCTTCCACCGCCCCAGGTGGCTTCCCTACCAAGGGGGAAAATCGCCATCCACTCTCAAGGTGTGAGTATTCGGTGGCCCTTCCTCACTTTCCTTCCTTCTCTACCCCTCCTAGGCCAGGAATTAGAGCAGGGGCTGCCTCAGCCTCAGGGGTCTCTGCCCAGCTCCCAGCAGGGCAGCCTCAGAGAGAAAGGGGCAGACCCCCTTTCCCCCTCCTCCATCCTGCAGCAGGGACACAGCTGAAGCCTGCCCCATGCCTCCGCCCAGCCCTTCCTGGGGGCTCCCACAGAGGGCTCTCCCTGTCTTTGCCCCTCCCCCACTGCCTACCACACACACTAGCCCTCCCCAGCTCTGACCCCAGCCCACTGGTCCTGCTCCCCTCGCAGCTGCACCCCCTACACACTCACACACACACACACAGTGCTGGGTAGCCCCTCCTCAGGAACAATCTGGCTTTAGATGGGCCCGGGTTGGGAGAAGGGAGGGCGCTGGGCCTGGCAGTGCCAGGCAGCTTGGGGGCAGGGGGGCTGGGGGAGAAGCAGCCTCTTGTTTCTCTGACAAAGGGCCAGACGTCTGGGCTGGCTGGGTTGGCTTTGCCTTGAGGAGAACCTGTGCTGGGCCCTGTTCGGCCTCTCACTGGCCAGGCCATCCTGTGGAGGTCATGTCCCCTCTCCCAGCCTCAGTTTCCTCACTTATAAGATGGATGGGAGAATCCCTCTTCTACCAGCCACCCAGGTCTGTGTGAGCCTCTGGGGTGGGGGTTGGGGGCAGGTTGGCAAAGTGTGATCAGGGAGGCACCTGTGTGTCAGAGTGTCGGCAGTCTTATGCCTGGGCCCCAGCCTCTGCAATAGAGGGGGGCTAGGGGCAGGGCAGAGTGAGGCTTTCCCACCCACACCGCCCGCTTCACAGAGCCGCTTCTTCCGGCAAAGTCCCAGCCTTCTTCCCTCAGCCTCCGGCCCCCATCCTGGGTGGCTATGAGCATGGCCTGGGTAGGATGGGTATGTAGGGTTAAGGCAGGAGCTTGAGGGGATCTGAGGGCAGATGGGTATGGTCCCACCTTCAAACACACTTGCTCCCTCTCCACACCTGGTCTGGCCAGGAAAAACCGAGAGGAACATGGCAAAACCAAAATGTCCCCTGACCCCCCGCCCACATGTACACCACCAAGCCCTCCAAGCCTGGAAAGGGTCCCCATGCACTCATTCGGTGAATACCAGGAGTTTTGAGTGTCTGCTTTCCCTGAAGAACCCCAGGCTAGCAGGTAATACCCTCCTCTTGAAGGAACAGGACATGACACCCCAGGGAATTCTGCCCCTTCCCAACCCCATGGAAAACTTCAGCAGGGGCTAAAGTTGCAGCCGAGGCAACCAGCAGCCCCCCACCCCCAGTCTTTGCCCTCGGAACCCAGCAGCCACCCTCAGCTGCTGTTTACCCTCTCACCTGACTGTCCATGGCCGAGCCTGGGGGCTAGCCTAGTTGTGAGGGAAATGAGCTTTGTTGTCCAGCACATGCGGGCTGAGGCTCTGCCCACGACTGGCTTTTGCAAAGTCAGCCAACCTCTTAATACCTTGGTTTTCTCCTCTGTAAAAGGGGGATGATAGCAGAACCTGCCTGGTGGAGTTGTCACGAGGACTTAGGGACACAGTGGATGTGTGGAAGTCACCCAGCAGCCCGGAGGCACTTGACAAGGGGTAGATGCTGTTCTCCCCTTGGAAACGGTGGGCTCCTCCGGTAGGGCCAGAGCTGGCTTTGTAGTAGCCTGTGTGAGGCCTTATCTCCTCAGTCATTTACACCTCAGCCGTGAATCTCTCCTGAGGGGTGTGATTCGGACACAAGACAGAGAAGAATCACTGGACTCCACGGAGGAGAGGCATGGAGAACAAGGACCCCAGAACAGCACAGCCTCAAATACAGGAAAGAAGATCTCAAACACAAAGCACTGGGTGGGAAAAGCCAACTGCAGAACAAAATGTACGGCCCGAGCCCGTCTGGGCAGAAAATGGGTGAATGTATAGAAAAAGACTAAAAGTGTCCTCATACCAGGAGCTCAGCACTGCCTCATCAGCCTGGTCTCTGTGCTCTTCAGGTACCAACTCACCTATTCCGCACAAGAACCTTAGGAGCTGGGTACAATTATTGTCCCCATTTTTTCAGGGAGGAAACTGAGGTTACACATCCTGTAAGTAGCAGAAGGGAGAGTTCATCCAGCCTGGCTCCAGAGGCCCCTCTCTATTCTGGGCTCCCCCAACACACCTGTTTGGAGTGGTTACCTCTGGGGAGGGGAGGGGGAGGGAGTGCTGAGAACAGTTTCTCATTCCACTAGGTAGCACTTAACCCTCACGATGTGAATGTGTGATTCTGTTAATACAGGGGTTAAAGGAAGCAGGGCAGCTTCTAGGGGGTTGCGAGGGACCTAACATCCCTCCAATCCTGCCCCAAGGTGGACTGCAGAGGGGAAGGGGTGCAGTGGTTGTTAGGCCAGCCAAGGACCCTGGGTGAGGGGCCACCAGAGGCGAGGGGGCCAGGGGGAGCTGGAGCACAGGACCCAGGGCCCAGCTCAGTTTCCACTGCAGCCCCAGACGTGAGCCTTCAGAGGGTGTGGTCCTCACCCAGTGCCCCGCAAACTGTGTTTAGCGGAGGCATGTCCCTTCAGTAGCTTGCAGGGCCTGAACCCCTTGGGCATTTTTCTACCTTCCAGGGAATTCTTTAAAAACTGGAGCAGGAAGAGAATATGCATATACCCCACGACCCAGCAACTCTACTCCTAAGTATATGCCCAAAAGAAAAGCATCCACACGCTCAGAGGACATGTACCAGAATGTTCATAGCCGCCCTATGCGTAGTAACCAAAAACTGGAATATGCCCAAATGTCCATCAACAGGAAAATGGAGAAAGGAATTGTACATCCATACATATCCAGCAAAGAGTAAACGAATACTGCCGCACACAACATAGATGGCTCTCACAGACACAATGTTGATAAAAGAAACCAGACATAAAAATAGAGCGTGATCTATGTACATTAAGTGCAAAAACAGGCAAAACAAATCTGCCGTGTTAGAAGTCAGGTTCACGGCACAAGGGCGGCACAGGAGGCAGGGGAGCTGGGAAGGTTCTGTAATTTGATCATTTAATGTGGGTGTTTGTGCCATGGAAGTGTCTGGTTTATCCAAGTTCCTCCAGCTGCTCACTTAGGATTTATGCACTTCTCTGTGTACGTGCTATATTTTCATTAAAAATTTACATAAGAATTAGGTCCCACCTTAAATAGTTTAAGAGTTAAGCAAATTACCCCTCTACCCCAAAGTGTGGCTATGACTTTAAAATGCCTTTGATCCCAGGCAGCTCCAACACATATGCCAGGGTATGGCTTAGTACTACCTCCTTGGAAAAACAATTTGGCAACATGTAGCAAGAGCCTTAAAAATACTCACTAGCTCAAGTAAGAAATCCTAAATGCAGAAAAGACTTTTACACATAAAGACAGCTATCAAATTGTTCCTTATATCGAGAAAAATCAGGGGAACAGATGTGGCTCAAGCAGTTGGGCACCCGCCTCCCACATGGGAGGTCCCGGGTTCGGTTCCATGTCTCCTAAAGAAGACGAGCAGACACAGCAAGCAGACAATGAGCAGACAGATGAGGGAGCCATCCTGGGGCAGGAGGCAGGGATTTAAAAAAAATCAGAATCTCCATTTCCAGCAATAGGATGGTTAAATAAATTACAGTGTGTCCCTCCTGATGGAATACCAAGTGACAGAAAAAGAAGGACATAAAATCTGATCATCACTATGTAAAAAATATGTGCAGAAAAACCTCGAGAGGAAACATATAAAATTGTTAGTGACTTCTTTGGATGAGCAATCATAAGTGTTTTGGGTTCTTTTTTTCCCTGTTTACCTTCTGGAACATGGGTCTTTTTCTAAAACGAACATGTATATCTTTCGAATGTTTATGGAGTCCTTACTATGTGCCAGGTACTGTTCAAAGCACCTTATTTAATTATCACCATTATTTCAGGACGTGAGTATCATCATTCACTCCACTTTACAGGTGCAGAGAGGTTGTCACTTGCCAAAAGTCACAGAGCCACAGAGTGGCAGAGCCGGACCCTGCAGTCTGGCTCCATCACCCTACCCTGGGGCTTGGCGTTTGGCCTCAGACCTGTACGAGGGGATGAAGGTTTTATTTTAGGGACCCCAGTGAAAAAGCGCCACTGTGATCAAAGGCTTTCAGCAGCTGATCTCTTTCATCCAGCTCAGGGACCAGAGGGTACCCAGGACAATGGAACAGTCTGGAATCCCCAAACACAGAGGCAGAGAAAACTCTGCCCTTCCTCAAAGGACAGAGATAATTTCCTGCATTCCCAGAAAAACACATGTCTGGCAGGCTGAAACAACAAAGTGTGCAAGTCCAGCAGCCAGCATGGCTGTTTAAGCCATTTATTAAGTTCTGCGCCTCCGTGGTCAGGTGAAGTTTTCTTTACAAACTACCAGCTGTCCAGGAGCTCAGGGTGGCTGGGAAATCAAACTGACCACAAAGGAAGGCCCCTGGAGCACGTGCCTAGGCTCCTGGAGGCAGGGGGAGGGCCCTGCGACCTCCTGGGCAACTTTCCACCTTGGGAAGGGAAGAGAGGGAAAGATTCCAGGTCTGAGATTTGTTTTGTCTTCTCTGAGCTCCCTCTGGCAGGAAAAGTGCCAGAGGAAGGCCTGACAAACTAGGAGACAGAACAAGAATGTCTGTATAATCCCCAAGCCGTAGAACAAGGCCCTTCCAAATCACCAAGCTGGTCACAAGTCCCTGCAGGGTCTGGGGGAAGAGGGAGCAGGGGGGAGTAGAGCATCAGTAGGTCTGAATGCAAAAAGAGCTAGGGTGGAAGGTGTCAGAATATTCCCAGATGCTGCGGGAAGGGCAAAGGGCTTGGCCTCTGAACGCTTGGGTAGGAGTCCCAGCCTTGAGCCTGACTCGAGGTCTGGGCCAGGCCACAAGCTCCCCAGCAGCCAAGTGGGGCTCCCCAGCAGCCAAGTGGGGCTCCCCAGCTACGGCTACCTCTCCCACAGAGCTGCTGAGACCTGGGTGGGGATGCTGGCTGTGGAGGCCATCTGCAAGGGTAGCAAGGTGAGCCCAGGGGAGAGACCCACGGCTCCGGCCACTGCTCAGTGTCACTCTGTCCACTCCCTCTAGGGGCATCCCCTCTTTCTGCTCCTTGCAAATTCCTTTGGGGAAAAGGGCCCCACCCATTCACACACACATGCACACACCATACCGAGGCCTCAGGCTGGGCACAGCAGTCCTAGCAGTGACCCCAGCCTCAGCCCCTCCTTACTGGACAGGACAGGGAGGCCTTGGAGCAGCTTTTCCTACCACCAGCCACCCCCTTTGTTCCCTCTCCAAAAGCCTTGGGTTTTTAAAGACTTTCTTTTCCAAAGAAAACTTGCATGTCATTCATTACAGTATTTGTTTCCCAATCTTGATTAATCACTAAGGTTTGATCAGCCTGAGATAAGCTCCGCCCTTGCAGAATGACATCGCAGCAAAGAAGCCAGACAGAAGCCCACATAGTGCATGGCACCCTTCAAGTGCTGTTCAAGGTCAGTGAGACCAAGTCATGGGGATGGAGGTCAGGCTGGAAATTCCCTCTGTGGGTGAGTCCTGGAGGGAATTTTTCAGGGGGATGGAAACGTTCTCCACTTGATCTAGGTGGTGGCTACACAAGGGGACATGCACATGGAAAAATGCTTCAAGCCATGCACTTCCAATCTGTGCACGTTGCTGCAATAAATTATATCTTCATAAAAAGGAAAAAAAGTCAAAAGCAATGAAATAAAAATTTCAAAAGCATGTTACCACTGACCTCATTCCTGCCCCCAACAAGGACCCTGTACAACAGTTCATACTTACCAGGGGAGTGTGACTTCGCACAGCAGTTCTTCGATACTGGAAGTAGCCAGAGAGCCCCACTTTTACCTTTCATCACTTCTAGAGTACCACTGAGCCAAATAATACAAGAACAACCCGCATTATGGCGTACCCTTCATTCAGCATCTCCAGTGTGCTGGGCACTGTGCCTTCTCATTGTGTCTTTAGAACCCAAAGAGATGAGTATTATTAGTCCCATTTTATAGATGAGGAAGTTGAGGCCCAGAAAGTGTGAGGTACATAATGCTCAACTCCATCCCACCAGCACAGGCCTCTCTGGGTCCACTGCAGGACGCTGCAGGGCTGGGGGGAGGTGCAGACAGCAGGGGCTTGTTTTTTAATCTCTGAGCACCAGCAGGAGGTGGGGAGGAGGGAGAGGAAGGAGAGGGGAGGGGAAGGGCAGCAACATTAGCTCCTGGCCGCTTAGGCGGCCTGCAGTTCCCACAGCTCAGGCCCATCAGCCGCCAGTTGCAGCTCACATCCCACAGGAAAGGGTGGGAGCTGGCGCCTCCTGGCTGGCCAGGCTGCTGCCTGGCCAGGCAATTGTGCAGGGAGGGGGGCAGCTTCAAAGGCAATCCTAGACCAGAACGGCGCCCTGTCCTGTCCCTGGCATGAGGCCTGTCCCAGGAGGACTGCCACTGGGCACTGCAGAACAAGGGGCCCAGGGGGGCATGGGGAGGAGAAGCCAGAAAGGTCCTGTGGAGTGCTCCACCCTCGTCTGTGCTCTGCCCGGCCCAGGTGCTCCAGCCACAGCAGGCCCCCGCCCCCACCCCCCCCCACACATTGCCAAATCTTTTTTTGGGAACCCCACCCATCAGACCTCCCAGAAAGAGGTGCAGGGCTCTTGGGTGCTGCTTGTCCAATGAGCCAGCACCTGGCTCATTGCATTATCTCCGCTCTCTCCCTTGGCTAACACCCCCGAGTCCCACAGGTACTGCACTAAAGCACTTGGACCATCAGGCCATCACCGATCCCTCACGGACAAAGTTACCCTCTTCGGCAGATGAGAAAACCAAGACTCAAAACAGTTAAGTGACTCGCCCACCATCACACTGCAGGAATGGTGGGGTGGGGATTCGACCCCAGCTCTCTCCATGTGGCCTCAGGCGTGTGGCCAGCACCAGCTCCCCCAGAGATGAGGATCCGGAGGCCCAGAAGGCAGAGCCGTCGTGTGGATGGACTACCCTTATTTCCCTGCCCTGCCCACCCCCCTCACCCATGTCTCCCTCCGTGAACCTGCAGAGGGTCCCCAAGGCACCACCAGCCCCCCATCTCCCAGAGGCCCCAGAATCCCACCCACAGATACTCTCTTCTGCTAAACAGCCAAGACCCACCCATGCCCAGGAGCCTGGGAAATAACACATCTGATCTCACTGAGGCAGCTACTGTGGCCATGAGAGGGTCTCAGAGGGGGATTATGTTGAGCCACTTGGACAGAAATGTGATTATGTCACGCAGCAGGGTGTGTGGTGGTGGTAGGGAAACAGGGAGGGGGGCGCAGAGGTCCTGCTCAGAGATGGCTCACCAGACAGGAAAGGGGCCTGATAGGTGAGGGAAGGGGCTCCCAGTGCCCCCAAGCACCACCTGATCTACCCCTGCCCATCCCCGGCCACCTGCTCCCCTCTCCCCACTGAGGGAAGGTCAGCTAAGTCTGTGTGTTCGGGATGCCAGGCCATACGGTTACTAACAAACGCCCATCCCCAGGCAAGACGAGGCCCTCGAGAATTCAGGGCCTGACAACTTGGACTCTCTGGAATAAAGTCTGTTCTGAAAGGTCTCAGCCCCACAGGCCCGGCACAAAAGCCTCTGATGCTGCCCGGAGGCAGAGCGGAATTAGAAGACCTGCTGTAGCACCAGCAGCTATGTGACCTGGGCAAGTCCTGCCCCCTCTCTGGGCCTTGGACCCCTCCTTGTTATAGGCATGGGGTCTCTCTTGGACCCCTTCCTGCTCTGTCTGGGCAGGCCAAGGGGCCGGGCAGCGGGGATGTGGCCAAGGCTAGGATCCGCGGAATCAGCACATGGGGCTCAGGACCCCCTCTCCGGAGTTGCAGAGGCCTCAGGGACCCAGGCTTTCCTTTTCCATCTCCTCAGGAGAGAGGAATCTGTACCCCAGCCTCTTTCGCTGGCCACTAGGGGCAGGGAGGGCAGCTGACTCCAGGTGGGAGAGGGCACGTGGCCGGGCAGCTGGGCAGCTCTCCGGCTCCTGGCCTCAAGGTCTCTGTCCAAACCCAGGCCCAGCCCTCCCAGGCTGCCCAGGCTCTCTCCTGCTAAGAAGGCTGATAAGGGCTCTCGGGGTCCCAGGCCCCACTCCCCTTGGCCCAGGGTCCTCAGAGCACTCTGACCACCAGTGCTGGCCCTGCCCCCTGCTCCTGGGAGGCTTCCTCTCCTGCACCTGCTGCCCCCACCTCTCCAGGCTGCCTGGGGTTTGCCTGCTGTAAGTTATCTCCTACTACCTGGCTTCATTTTTAAGAGTTTAATCTGCTTCTGAGTACTCTGGAAACAACCAGTTTACAACTGAAAGATCCAGGCGTTGGTAAACAAAAAGACTCTGGAGGAGGGAAGGGGGAAAGGAAGGAAGGAAAACACCTATGAGCATAGACAATTGCATCAAGCTCACAGAAGGTAGCCTATTGTCACCCGTTGACAAATCAACAGGCGTTAATAAGTACACATACTGCGTGCTTACTCTGTGCCAGGCATTGTTCTGAATTGATGTGTAATACTGATTCAATACTCAAAACAGCCCCTCCCCCAGCCCCGAAGAAGGTACTAAACAGCCCCCATTTTTCAGGCACAGAGAGGCTGAAATCATGCCCGAGGTCACACAGCTGGCAGGCAGTGGAGCTGGGGCCTGAACGCAGGCGATCTGGTTTGCAGTCTGTACACCCAACCCCTGTCCACACAGGCTCGAGAATGCCCTGGGTACCCACTGGGGAGTCTGGAGAGGGCCTTGGAGGATGGGCAGGGGGTGTGAAGCCCATCAGTGGAGAGTACCACTCAGCTCTTGCCTCCTTCAGACCATTCCCCATTTAGTCCCTCCTTCCCTTCAAGCCACCCCCAAGACCACTCAGGGCTGCCCCCCCGCCAAGTTCCCTGACAGCCACATCTGCCCCCCATTTCCCCACACCCTCCCCGCCCCAGCTGATTCTCAGCAGTTCTCAGTTTGCTGAGACAGTTGGGTTCCAGTGGAACCCACACATGCTTTGGACAGACCAGAATCCAAATCTGGCTTTGTCACTTACCTACTGAGTGACCGGGGGCAGGTGCTTAAACTCTCAGAGCCTCAGTTTCCCCATCTGTTAAACAGGATGGCGGTCATGCCACCCTCCTTGGAGCAGGTGAGGGCATCAAGCAAGTTGACGTGTGTGACAGCGCCTAGCACCTGGGGGTGGCCCAAGAGTGTCAATCCCTGCCTGGGAATCCTTGATCTCGTTTGGAGTTACAAAGATGGGAGAGGGTCTTTCAGTCCTTGTACTCAAATCACAATGACATTGATCAGAGTCCCTGGAGCCTGGCCTAGCCCTGACCCCCAGAATCAGAGTCTACAGTTCAACAAGACCCCCAGGTAGCCTGTGTGTACATTTAAGTAACATTCACCTGGAGCCTTCTAGGGGCCGGGACACCTGGCTCCAAGCATGAGAATTGGTGATAAGTGGAAGGAAAGAGCAGCGAGATGCAGGTCCCAGGTAGAGGGAGACACTTGGAGAGCTTAGAGCCCCACGGTTAACTTGAGCAAACAGCCCTGCCTCTCAGGCCCAGGACAAAGGGAGAGGCCCGAGTGCGGGCTCCGGGCCAGTGCTGCACTCCAACGGCTCACTCAGAGCTGGCTCTCGGGGTGGGATGGGAGGTGGAAATAGTCAAGGTCTGTGGGGAGATAGCCGGAAGCTGATATGGTTTGGGAAACCAAATCAGACAAGCCATGTGAGACACACCCACTCACTCACACACACACACACCATAACATGCACCCTGTCTAGGACATGCTGCCCAAAAAACAGCTCCAGCAGAGAGCAGGCGGCCTTGGGGATGGTGCGTGTGCCTGCTTGCTGCACAGGAGGCTGCGGGTGCTGAAGTCTTTCCTCCACACTGCTTTGCCTCTCACCCTCCCTCTTACCTGCTTAAACCCCAAATCTATCTGAGCAATGAGAAACCCAAGTCTTGCTCAAGGTCGGCAAGGACCCAAATTTTAATTAGTCAATTAAAACGTGCCTGGTAAAACCCCCTCCCACACACACACACACCCGCACCTGCTCACAAAGAACAATGGCAAAGCCCACCCTCTCCCCATCATATCAGGAGAGATGGGGTCAGCTCTCACCTCTTTATCCCCATCTTCAGTTCAGGAACACACACTCGACTGACCTCTTTTACCACAATGGGGGACTGCTAGGGCCCCCCAGGTTCAATGTGGACTCAAAAAAAGCTCAAACAAACAAAACCCAGCCAGAACCCCAAGCAGGGCTAGGATGCCCAAGAAAGAACCATCAGCTGGGGGGTCAGTTGGGGCCACAGGGTGTGTGATTTCATGGGCTCTGGAAAGGCCCTCAGCCCCAAAATATCTTCCCTCTGGGTCTGGAAATCCCTCTCAACCCTCTGAGATGCCCAGGCGGGAGAGCTTTCCACCTGAAGCCCTCATCAGCTCACACTCCTGGGAGAGGCAGCTGACAGCTGGGCTGAGAGCGGCGAAAGGTGGGGAAGGGTGGGTGCCGGGGCCAGATGGCAGGTGCTGAAAGCCGGTGGCCATCATTTTGCCAGGGCCACTGCCTGTGAGCTGCCAACCAGGAGGGGGCTCTCTCCTCCCAACAGCCCCAGAGAGCCGATCCCCAAGCACCGCTTGGCCAGGGAGGGGGTGTCCAGCAGAGGGGGAAGCTTTAAGCAGCCCCCTCCCATACAGGCCAGGGGAAATCAAGTCCTGCCCCAACGGTCCCCTTGAGGAAGGCAAAGTGCTGGACCCAGGAAGGGGTGGGAGGGAGCCCTGAAAGAAGGGAGGTGGGGGGCGGGGAGGAGGGGGAATTAACCAGGTTCCAAAATAGCACAGTTGGTTCTGCCTCGCTTCACCCTGCGCAATGTCTGGCAGCTTCTGCTTTCGGTCTGACTCACGCCTAGTGGGGGCAGGACGGGGTGGCCGGCGTGGCCAGAGGCCACTGGGCAGCCAGGAGCAGTGGCCCAGGGACTCCCAGCTGAGGGGCAGCTCTCCCTTCACTCCACACAGCTATCCCGCTGGGCCTCGACCAGGCCCCGCCACTGAGCTGGGCTTCTGGGATCACATCCGTCCACAAACCAGCCCAAGCCCCGAGGATGGACCCGAATCTACCTGAGCTCCTGGGGGCTCCCTTCCTGGGGCTTCTCCGAGCCCACCCAGGGCTTCCCCAGTGATGCTGGGTGCTACAGACTCTACCCCCAGCTCTGGCATCCCTACCCCAGGAGGGTC
>JAQZBX010059464.1:0-17514 GCA_029593785.1 Cabassous unicinctus
AAAAAAAAAAAAAAAAAAAGAAGACATTGGATGAGCACAAAGAAGAATTTGAACGTATACAGAGAAAAATAGCAGATCTTATGGGAATGAAAGGTGCAATAAATGAAATTAAAAATACACTGGAATCATAGCCGATTTGAGGAGGCAGAAGAAAGGATTGGTGAGCTTGAAGAAATGGCCTCTGAAAGTGAACATACAAAAGAACAGATGAAGAAGATTGGAAAAACTTGAATGAGGTCTCAGGGAACTAAAGGACAGCAAGAGACATGCAAACATACATGCCATGGGTGTCCCAGAAGGAGAAGAGAAGGGAAAAGGAGCAGAAGGAATATCTGAAGAAATAATGGTAGAAAATTTCCCAACCCTATTGAAGGACATAGATATCCATGTCCAAGAATCACGACATACTCCCATCCAAAAAAATCCTAATAGACCAGCTCCAAGACACATACTAATCAGAATGTCAAATGCCAAAGACAAAGAGAGAATTCTAAGAGCAGCAAGAGAAAAGCAATGCATAACATATAAGGGATGCCCAATAAGATTAAGTGCTGATTTCTCACCAGAAACCATGGAGGCAAGAAGACAATGGTATGATATTTTTAAGATACTGCAAGAGAAAAACTTCCAGCCAAGAATCTTATATCCGGCAAGATAGTTTTTCAAAAACAAAGGCGAGTTTAAAATATTCATAGATAAACAGAAACTGAGAGAGTTTGTAACCAAGAGACCTGCTTTGAAGGAAATACTAAAGGGTGTGCTACAGCCTGAAAAGTAAAGACAGGAGAGAGAGGCTTGAAAGAGAATCTAGAAATGAATATTATATCAATAAAAGTAACTAAAGCCATCAAAAGAGTGGTGAAAATAAAATATGACAGAGAAAACCCAAATATTCAGGCATAAACTTAACCAATGATTTAAAGTACTTGTATTCAGAAAACTGCAACTCATTGTTAAAAGAAATTTTAAAAAGACCTAAATAATTGGAATAATATTCCATGCTCATGGATTGAAAGATTAAGTATCATTAAGATGTCATTTCTATTCAAATTGATATACAGATTCAATGCAATCCCGATAAAACTTCCACAAGCATTTTTAAAATAAATGGCAAACATGATTATAAAATTTATTTGGAAGAGTAAGGGCTCCTGAATAGCCAGAAATATCTTAAAAAGGAAAAGCGAAGTTGGAAGACTCTCATTTTCAGACTTTAAGTTGTATTACCTAGCCACAGTGATAAAAACAGCATGGTACTGGCATAAAGACAGACACATAGACCAGTGGAACCAAATTGATGGTTAAAATACAGACCCTCACATCTATGGTCAAGTGATTTTTGACTAGCCTGTCAAACCCACCCTGCTCGGGCAGAACACTCCATTCAACAAATGGTGCTGAGAAAATTGGATATCCATAGCAAAAGAAGGAAAGAGGACCCCTATCCCACATCTTATTAAAAAATTAACTCAAAATGAGTCATATACCTAAATATAAAAGCAAGAACCATAAAACTTCTAGAAGAAAATGTAGGAAAATATCTTCAAGACCTGGTGGTAGGTGGTAAATTCTTAAAGGAGATAAGAGGAGGGCTGAGATGGGCTACTGATATTTAATGTACGCAGAAGTTTTAATTAGCTTTACCGTAAAAGTGTGGAAATGTGCAGAGTTGATGGTAACACATTATAGTGAGTAAAGCTGGTTTATAAATGGGGATGTGGCTGAAAATGGTAGTCTAGGGATGTAATTGACAGAAAGCTAAAGAATAATCTAGGGACTGAATAGCACAGTAAACCCAGAGGTGGATGAGAACTGTGATTGATGTCACAGATGCAAGAGTGTACTTTGTGAGCTAGAGCAGATGTACATCACTGTTGCATGGTGGTGGGAAAGTGGAGAAGCATGGGAAAAATACAACTGGAGTTACCTATGGAGTGTGGTTAACAGTAATAATGTAATATTCTTGCATCTATGCCAAAGATGCACTGTGTTGATAATGGAGGAGTATGGAAAAAGTGTGTCAAATGTTTGCTGTGGACCTGGTAATAACTGGATGATATTATCTCATAATCTGTAACAAATATTCCACCAGGGTGTGTTGTGTTGATAGAGGGGTGTTGTTTGGGAATTCTGCACATGTGCATGATTGTTTTGTAAGTTTACAAGTTCTGTCATAAAAATATATTTAAAAAATAATAATAGGGTGGGTTGGGGGAAAAATACACCAAATGTAAGATTAAGACTATAATTAGTAGTAAAATTTTGACAATGTTCTTTCATAATTTGTAACAAATGTCTCACAACAATGCAAGGTGTTTGTGGAGGGTTGATGTATGGGACCCCTGTATGATGTTATCAGTGTTTGCTTTTTAAGTTCACAACTTTTATTATAGAGTTATTGTTTATATGTTCATGTATGAGTGATATACTTCAATAAATTTTTTAAAAATTAAAAAAAAAAAAGATAAGCCGTAGTCTGGGAAAAAACATTTTCAGAACATAGATCTGATAAGGGACTTGTATCTAGAATATATAAAGAAGTTCTACAACTCAATAAGAAAATAACAACCCAATAAAAAGCGGGGGAAATGCTTGAACCGACACTTCACAAAAGAAGATATACAAATGGCTAATAAGCATAGGGAAGGATTCTAAACATCATTGGTCATCAAGGAAATGCAAATTAAAACCATATAAGGTAGAGTGGGTGTAGCTTAGTGGCTGAGCACGGGCTTCACACGTATGAGGTCCCAGATTCAATCCCGGGTACCTCCTTGTGATGGTTAGGCTAATGTGTCAACTCGGCCAGGTAATGGTGCCCAGTTGTTTGGTCAAGCAAGCACTAGGCCAGTTGTAATACAAGGACATTCCATGGACTTTAATCATCAGTGAGTTGATTGCATAGATGGCTGATTACATCTATAATCAACCAAGGAGATTGCCATCAGCAATGAGTGAAGTCTTATCCATTAGTTGAAGGCTTTAAAAGGCGAAGTGATTTCAGCAGAGAGAGAATTTCAAGCTCTATTTTGGATAGCCAGTGTCTCCTGGGAACTCATCGGAGCCCTTGGGTTGTAGCTTGCCTGCAGAATTTGGACTTGTGCATCCCCACGGTCACATGAGAGAATTTTATAAAATCTCATACTATTTACAGATATCTCCTGTCAAGGTTCTGTTTCCCTAGAGAACCTTGACTAATACACTCCTAAAAAAACAAACAAATAAACAAACAAATCACATGTAAGATACCACTAGAATGACTAAAATGAAAAAGAGTAACAATACCAAATGATGTTGAGGATGTGGAGCAATCAAAATCTCATACATTTTTAATGGAGATGAATAAAGACACAACCATTCGGCAAATGTAATTTCTTAAAAAGTTAAACATATATCTGCTCTCTGACCCAGTGGAGTTCCACTCCTAGCTAGGAGAAATAAAAATTTATGTCCACAAAAGCCTTGTATAAGAAGGCTCTGTTTGGGAAGCGGGTGTGGCTCAGTCGGTAGAGCCCCTGTTTACCATATGGGAGGCCCCGGGTTCGCTTCCTGGCGCCTCCTTGTGAGGGCAGGCCGACCCGTGCGGCACGAGGGGCTGATGCAGCGGGACCTCACAGCAAGGGGGAGATAAGCAGACACAGAGAAGACACACAGCAAATGGACACAGCAGCACAAGCAGCAAGGGGGGGATAAATAAATAAATAAATCTTTAAAAAAAAAAAAAAAAGAAGGCTCTGTTTGTGGTCCCCTTC
This sequence comes from Cabassous unicinctus, assembly GCA_029593785.1. Classification (NCBI taxonomy): domain Eukaryota; kingdom Metazoa; phylum Chordata; class Mammalia; order Cingulata; family Chlamyphoridae; genus Cabassous; species Cabassous unicinctus. The sequence goes on from JAQZBX010059464.1 coordinate 3,753, forward strand.
CTGGGCTGTGGCCTGGAAACCCTCTCCAAGTAGAAAGATGGGGTCCTCCTGGGCCTCACTTCATTTGTTCCCTCTCCCTTGGGGATCACTGTCTTGTGCCATCTGTTGTCCAGTGTCAGAAAACTGTTGTTCTATGTTCCCCACCCCATCCTAAGTTTTTCAGTTGTTTAAGGTAAGAGGGTAAATCCAGTCCCTCCTGCTCTATCATGGCCTAGACTAAAAGTTCCATCTTGTTCCATGGGGCTGTGGGGTATGCTAGTGTGTTCATTTGTCAAAACTTACTGAACTGACCACTTGGAATCTGTGCATTTCACTGTGTGTAAATTATAACTCAATAGATTTAACAATTGGTAGAAAAATACACACGTCCTTTGATCTAGCAAGTCTACCTCTAGGAATTTATCCTAGGGTGTTTTCCCAGGTGTGAATGATATATTGTACTAGAATGCTCTTGGTAGCATTGATGGCCATAGCAAAAGGGGGAAAGAATCGTGAGTATCCATTACTAAGTGTATTCCCCTCAAAGGAATGCTTTGCAGCTATTAATCCAAGTGACTATGTCTATATCTATTGACAAGAAAAGTCATCCTAGATACACTATTAACTTGAAGTAGCAATTGCAGTCGTCATATACAGTATAGTGGTGGACATCTGTGGTATTGTCTGATTAGATTCTCCTTGTCTCTCTCCTGGAAGCATCCTTCCCTCCCCGGGGAAAGTCCTTCCTTTCCCCAAATACTATGAGAAAGCTTCCTCACTTTACATCAGTCTGCATCCCTTGGTATTTGGGTGGGTCAGCAAGTCCATTCCAGGATTTTTCTAGCTCAAAACACAGAATCTAATTCTCCAGAGGCTGAAACTATATAAAACAAACAAACAAACAAATCTCGAGCCCCAAAGACAAACTTGGATCTTGCCTCTGAAGGAAAAAGGATCTTCAGCAATAGAACAAAGCTGACATTCAGAGACACAGAGATAAGAATCCACCGCCCAGAGGCCTTCGGATGTTCTGCCCTGAAATCCTTCAGATGCTTTGAAAGTCCCCAGCTACATCCCAGCCCTTCCCCAAGGCTTGGTTATCTGATTTCTTGGATCCTAAAAGCCAATAAATCCTCCCTTTTGCCCAAGCTAGTTGGAGTTAAGTTTTTGTTGCTTGTAGCCAAACCATATGTTAGTGTATGTATAGGGGGAAAAACATGGGGGGAAAAAACGATTAGTTTTATATATATATATATATCTAGTCTGTAGATGCTCAGACAGACCTCCTCAGACTGTTTTTTGGCAAAGAGGATTTGGAGGAGGAAATTCTGTGACCACAGCTATTCACAACTATGGCTAGTTTTGTCAGAGCAGTAAGTGTAGCTGGGACTGTTTCTGGTTGTTTAAGGCAGGCAGGGGCCTGCTGGCAACCTTTTAGATAACACTGTACCCAACTATTTGTCTATTTGATTAGGGAAATCTCTCTCTCTCTCTCTCTCTCTCTCTCTCTGACCAGGAATTCCCACCTCCCTCAGCCCCCCTCAAAATGTTTGACCTAAAATACTTAAGGTGGTAAATCTTAAAGAATTCGTAATTCTTGAGCATCATTAAGCTGTTAAAATGCCTTAAGCCCTTATTTGTCTTTAGAGCATTGTTGGATCCTTTAGATCTATTATTTAATTGCATAATGTAATAAGTGTGCTATTTGTTAGGTGTGAAAATGGTATTGTAAACATGGAAGAAAAGTACTTTTTAAAGGTGCCTGTTGAAGTATGTAAGGATAAAATACAGTGATGTCTGAGATTTAATTTAAAATACCTCAGGAGGGGAGAGGGGAGCAAAGTAAGTTAAAAAAGAGTAAGTGAACAATTGTAATGAATGTACCACACTATTGAAGGAAGTTGTTAATGAGGGAAAATATGGGAGGTGTAGGGAGTGGGGCATATGGGAATCCCCTATATTTTAATGTAACATTTATGTAACCTAAATATCTTTTAAAAAATAAAAATAAAAAATATATTTTAAAAAAAGAGTAGGTGAAGCAAGTGTGGTAAAATATTGATAATTGAGGGATCAGAGCAACGGGTGTGTAGAGGTTCATAGGAAACGTATTATTTCTATTTTTTGAAAAATTTTTCTACTGTTTGAAAATTTTCATAATAAAAACATTTTTAAACATCATGATCCTCAATACCTCCCCCAAAGTCATTATTTTCAACTTTGAGAATATCCTGTCAGAACAGTTATAAGGCATATATTTGAAAAATAACACCACATCTAAAGCATTTTCAGTTATTATATAATGAACATCATGTCATAAAACATTGCTGTAACATTGTTTTTAATAACTGTTGAATGGACAAAACAAAACCTAATGGGTGGGAGCAGAGGTGGCACAAGTGATTGGGTGCCTCCCTCCCACATGGGAGGTCCCAGGTTCAGTTCCCAGTGCCTCCTAAAAAGAACAGCAATCCTGAATAAAGCCCAAAGCAAATATTAAAAAAACCAAAAATCTAATGGGGGATATTTCCATTTTCTCACAATTGTACACAAGATTTCATTGAACACTCTTGCATCTAATCTTTATGCACAGCCATGATAATTTCCCTAAGAAAAAGGCCTACAGCAGGAATTCCCAGATGAAAAAATTTTTAACACCAGGGGCAGTTGATCACCCACGGGATTCCCACAGATAGTGTTGTTGTTTTTTTTTGTTTGTTTGTTTAAAGCAAACCCTCATCCTCTAACTTAGCAATCAAGAATATCTAGAATATCATATTTCAGCTTTGTAAGATTAAAGGGCAAAACGCCTGGGGCACCCAGCTCCTAAGCAGTGCTTGGCACCCAGGAATCTCAACAGAGCCCCTAGTCTAAGATGGACAATGATAGATTAAATGGACATTATGGGTGTATGCCAATTATATGCATAATTAAATCAAGTTAGAAATTCTGTGCATGAAAAGGGCAGGTGCATGGAGTGTTCATACTCACCAGAGTCAGCCAGGGGAGAGCAAGTTTCCTTCTTTATGACTCACTGGCCTGGCTTTAGCCTACTGATGATTCTTTCTGCTACATTCTCTTTTATGCATAGCCTTGTAGTTATTTTGACCTTTTGTCTGGCCTAGGGAGCTGGATCAGATGCTTTCACCAGGTTGCAGGGGAGAAGCTGAGATGTTTAACAGGGTCTTGCCTCAGAGGTTGTCAGGATTCTAATTCAGGGTTTCTCAGTTCCAGGTACTACCCCGCAAGTCCCATCTCTGATAGATATACATTGCTTTGACAAAAGGGGTGCTCAGAGGGTGACCTTCCAACATTCCAACTGGTCAAAGATGGCAGTAGAAAAGACCAGAAGCACCAAGGCCACAAGCAGAGGCAGCACCAACTTGCCCTCCCCTCTCCCCTCATTCTTTAACATGGACAATTGATGTTCCTCAAATGGACATAAAGTGCTATCACCTTCAAGCCCCAAGTCCTTTCCCCATGGAAATGCACTGCCATTGCTCAGGTCATTTCAATAAGGATGGGCCACCCCTCAGGCTCAAGGGTCGGGCATGTGACCCAAGCCCAATCAATCAGTGCCCCATATGTTCCCTGATCCCAGCAATTGATTCAAGGATGGCATATGGACCAAATCAAACCAATGAAAGCCCACCCAAGACTTTGGATGGAATTGTGGGGCAAGAAGAGGTGTTTTTACTGGGGTTGCTTACTTGGTTGTACAGCATCAGTATTTAAGCCTCTGGGGTTTGGACTTGAATTGGAATCCACCCCCTCCTTTTTTTTTAAACAATTTATTGAAGTATATCATTCATACATGAACATACATAAACTATAAGTGTTCAATAAACATCATGAACTTACAAAACAAACATGCATAACATCATACAGGGCTCCCACACATCACCCTCCCACAAACACCCTGCGTTATTGTGAAACATTTGTTAACAAACCATGAAAGAGCATCATCAAAGTATTACTAACTATATTCTGTATCTTCCTCCCCTATACATTTTTTAAAGGATTTATTTAGTTAATTATTTACTTTTATCCATTTTTACCACCCCTCCACCCCGTTTTTGCTGTTTTTGTGTCCATTTGCTGGGCAACTCTCCATGTCCATTTCCTGCCCTCTCTTCTCATCCTTCTTCTCCTGTCTTCACTGGGATTCGATCCTCGGAATCTCCGATGTGGGAGAGAGGTATCCTACCTCCTGCGCCACCTTAGTTTCTGGTTTTTCGGTACATTTCATCTTGGCTCTCCCTTGTGTCACTCTCCTGTTATGTTATCATCTCGCTGCGTGGCTCGTGGGGCCTGGCGGCACATCTGTGCATGGGGCCTAGTGGCCCATGTGCCTATATTTCTCTTTTTTTAATTTTTACCGGGAGGTCCCGGGTATCAAATCCAGCTTCCTCCATATGGGAGACAGACGCCCAACCACCTGAGCCACATCCGTCCCCCTGCTATATCTCTTAAGGTTGACCAAAGATACCTAAAGTTACAGTCTTTTCCCACACAGGATGGTCATATAATAAATCAGGCTTCGTTTATCACCAGCATTCTAAAAACCAGACCTAGGGAGAAAAACTAGGTCTGGGGACACATGCATGGTTTCTAATATAGTGAATGTTTAGCCTTCCCTGATCATCACAAAATCAGGACAGCGAGAATATTCGCACTGGAATCCCCACTTACTACATGACCTTTCTCAAATTCCTTAGTATCATTGAGATTTGGCTTCCTTATCCATAAACTGGGGCAGTAATAGCTTCTGCCTTACAAGGGTGTTATGAGTTTTGTATGATGTAACATGTGAAACAGCAAATGCTGTTCCTTGTATGTATAAATCATTCCATTATATTGGTTGGCTGTTATGATATCACCCCACCCTAAGGTGTGTGTGTGTGTGTGGCAGGGGTAACAAACTAGTTTCATCTTGCTCAGCCTGTTAGTCCACAGCACTATTGCTCTTTCACCAATTTTTTTTTTTTTTTTTTTTTTTTTTAGTGAGGCATCACCAGATGGTGGCTATACACCTGTGATTTTCTGGGAAACTCCTGATTTCAAATATTCAAGCTTGTTGATAGAAAATGTCAAAGGGATATAGTTCCTGTCCATATATGACGAGGATGGGCCTGAGCTGTTACTTGGGCATTTATATTAAGCCGTTCCAGGAGAAAGGGTTATTTGTGTTGCTTCCCCCACCTGCCCCCACCCCATGTCAGGGAGGACTCAAGTGACAGAAAACCTAACTCAAACTGGCTCAAGCAAAAGAGGAATTTAATGGGTTGATGAATTACAAGGATAGTTCTGATTCACAAGGACTGAGAGTTAGGGAGGTAGAGGTCCCCTGGAGCAGAAGTGGGCCAATTGTTCCTATAAAGGGCCATATAGTTAACACTTTAGGCTTTGCAGACCACTTGGTGTCTGCTGAAATGACACCACCCTGCTATTGTAGCACTAAAGCAGCCAAAGACAATACATAAAAGAATAAATGTGGCTGTGTTCCAATAAAACTTTATTTACAAAAATAGGCTGTAGGCTGGATTTGGCCCATGTGCTATAGTTTGCACAAAGAAAGGGGATTGAGAAACAGCTGTGGCTCAAGTGATTGGGCTCCCATCTACCATATAGGAGGTCCAGGGTCCAATTCCCGGGGCCACCTGGTGAAGGGAGAGCTGGCCTGTGAGGCGAGCTGGACCACATGGAGCGCTGGCCCACGTGGGGTGCTGGCCCGTGCAGGAGTGCTGGCCTGTGCAGAAAGCTGGCGCAGCAAGATGATGCAGCAAAAAGAGACACAGAGGAGAGACAATAAGAGATGCAGCAGACCAGGGAGCTGAGGTGGCACAAGAGATTGAGTGTCTCTTTCCCACTCTGGAAGGTCCCAGGATCAGTTCCCAGTGCTGCCTAAAGAGAAGACAAGCAGACACAGAAGAGCAGACAGTGACTGCAAAACAATGGGGTGGGGGGAGAAATAAATAAATAAAATAAATCTTTAAAAAAAAAAAGGGATTGCATGAAGATGATCAAAACCAAAACAAGCCCATTATAAACCCCAAACTTGCCTGGCATGGTCTGCCTTTTCTTAAAAAAATGAGGTTACTAGCATGGGCCAGTCTATGTGGCTAGAACAAAGAGAGGTTCTTTTCTCTTTACAGACCTATTTATATATCAGGGGTTCAAACTCAGGACCTTAAAGAGGGGTGTAGTGTATGCTGGGAGCTTATGTGCTGAGGTTTTACTTCTTTACATGCTGATTGATTTTGTGTACACCCTAATTTCTTAGGCAGACCTCTGGACCCACAACTATCTATGAATCAAGTCTCTTGGATGTTCAATGACACAAGATGATGCATTAGGGACTACTCACCCTCCAAATGTGCCTCACTGCTGATAATGATTGGAGTGTTTTTATTAATTGGAATCACAAGATGGCTTATATGCAAGTAGGTACTGAGCAGTGTCAGCAGAATATTCATCAGTCATTATCGCCTCAGGCTTTGGAATGTCTCAGCTAGATAAAAATATAACATTGGCAAAGACATTCTAAAGATTTCAATCTGACCAAATAGTAAATAGTTTGAGGAATCTTTTGTTAATTTACTCCTCTGTGAGTAAATATGAGGAAGGACAAGGAAATTCTACAGATAAACTCTTTCAGACTGAGGCCATTCCAAAGGTGAGAGTTAGAGGGTTTCTAAAAGGGATGATGGCAGAGCTGGTCAATGGAGCACGGCTTCTCTATCCTTTAAAGTCTTGGGATTTTCCCATCTCTGAAGAATCAGCTATGGCAAGAAACTGATAAATAGATGAATCTCTTCTATTTGATAGCAAGAAACAAAGCATTGAAAGCATAAATTCCAGTAGTGTGGCCATTGCAGCAGAATGTTGGCAGACACTGGGCAGATCCAACCCTATTTTCCTGGGATGATAATTCTGGGTGTGCAGCTACTGACTATTGTCCAGAATCAAGCCAGAGAGGATCTAGAACCTAAGGACATAAGAACCTTCAGCTATAAGACAGGTCATATTCCTGTACCAAGGGGATGTGAAAGAGAGTAGGATGAAGGTGTCTTGTGGTCCTGTCATGACTGCTTCCCACATTAACAGGCTTGTTGGGAGAGCCTGGGAGTCCAGAGGGTTAGGAATAGGGACCAGCTACACCTTCCGAGGGAATGGCCTAACTCTCTTGGTAAGCTCTGTAGAACCCATCTTTAGTTGCCTGGGTAAGACCAGAACCTTGGAGACTCAAGTCCAGTTGCAATCCACTGCCCACAGGGGAAACCCAGTTCCCTGTGACATCAGGACCTAAGGCTTAGTACTGGGCTCTCTTTGCTTGGGTGTTTCACTGAAAGAGTTCCTCCATTGTCTCAGGAGGTGGTCTATACAGGTATTATCCTTGATTGAATCTTGTGACCCCTTTAAGTACACAAGTCTCCATTTTGTGGGTATGTTTCTACTGTTACATCATGGCTTTCAGTGCTTAAAATTGTGTCTTAGTAAAGTAAAAATTTAAGTAATGATTATTTGTCTGGTAAGCAAAATATTTCCACATAAGGTCCTTTGGTAGTAAAGAGGTTGAGAAATCACTGGGGTCCAATCCTGTTGGATTATATTCATTTTATACACTTTTTGGTTCTGTCTCTCAATCCTGGCATACTAACAGCAACATATTGCTTTTCTAGAGTTCCTTTCCAGGGATTTAGGTCATAATTTCAGATCTCCAAGATTTTAGATTTGGTTCGGCAAGATCAAGAGGATTTCCTTCATTCTATTCAATAAATATTTATTTAGGTTCTTCTATATACCAGTGTTCTATAAACTAGAAGTTTAACTTTGTAACCTGGCTTTTTATACGTTGAGCACAATTGCACAAAGACACATGCATGAAGGTATTACGCATTGCATTGCTTGTAAAAACAAATAATTGGAAAGGACCCAAATATCTATCAATAGAAGATTGGATAATGGGTCATCCAAACAACAGAACTTTGAAATCATTAAAAAAGAAGAGATAGATCTTTACGTATTAGTATACATGATGTTAAAGGAATAAGACAAAATTAAGTTGTAAAACAAGTTATTACTTATTCATCTGTGTTTACTTTTTAGTTTTTGTTTATATTTTCAATTATTTAATGTATAAAATAAAGTTAAAAAAACAAGTTATTGTATCCTATTTTTGCATACACTCACACGCTCTGAAAGAATACATGAGAAGTTGGTAAAAGTGGTTGCATCTGCGAAAGGGAACTAGGATGGGAGATTTTGTTGTATATGCATTTTTTAAAAATCTTAAAGAAAAAAGACCATTCCGTTTGTATTGACTATCTCCATCACATGGGATTTGGGGAGACACTTATTTCTCTAAGTCACGTATTTCTGTAATATTTGATTTTTTTAAATGATCACATATTGCCTTCATAACAAAAAATAATTTGTACATTATTTGTAGATCACATAAGGGGATAAGATGCTCATATATAGACTTGTAAAATACAGTCTATATATGATTCTCAACCCAGTGCTGCTAAGAGCTTTCTCAGCCAGGAAGTCAGGTCTTCTAGCATCTTTAGCCTGGTACTGATACATGGTCAGTATTGGTTCACTTTGACCAGAGATTTAATTGAACTTTCAGAAATTAAAAACAAACAAAATTCATTATTAACAAAGTTCTCTAGAAGTCTGTGCCAGATTATGAGGGTTTGAGAATTTTATCAAATCTCATAACCGGAGATGATTTAATCACAAAACTTGGACTAAATATCAGATTACATACGTCTCTTTGTAATCAAACTCCTTTTGACCTTTTGTCAGATATTTATATTAATATAAAACGTGTTTACTTAAGGCTGAAAGAACACAAAATTTCCAAGGTAGCAAGCAAAAACAGGAAGTCTAGGTTTATGAATCGAATTTACTCTGTGTGGCACGAGTGATTGGTGACAGGGAGAGGCAAGAAAATGAAGCAGTGTTTGTTGGGGCAAAAACACAGGATCTAATTGATACAATTGTTGAAGAGCAATTTCATGTGGGCTTCCCAAGTAAACTGCCATTCACCAGATGGGCTCTCCAATGCCTTATCCTCCCCAGAGCGAGATGACAGTTGTATGTGAAAAAGATGAATACTGAAGAACAGCTTTAGTGTTATGTACATTTTGGCTAAAATTCTTTGTATGATATCAAAAGAACGAGTAACAAAAGGAAAAAAAAAGATAAATTGTACTTACTCAAAATTCAAAGATTTGTGCTTCAGAGGACACCATCAAGAAAGTTAAAGGACAACCCAAGGAATGGGTAAAAATATTTGCAAATTAAATATCTGATAAGGGATAAACAAATTGTACTATATCCATACAATGGAGCCTTATTCAATAATAAAAAAATGAGCTACCAATCCACAAAAAGAAGTGGATGAATCTTAAATGCATATTGCTAAGTGAAAGAAGATAGTCTGAAGAGACTATATATACTGTATGATTCCAATTATATGAATTTCTGGAAAAGGCAAAACAGTAAAAAGTGATCGCAAGGGATTGGTGTGGGATGGGGGGCAGGGGAAGAGTTGAATAGGTGAAACGGGATTTTTTTAGGGTGATAAAATTATTCTGTATGATACGTGACACTATGACATTCGGCACTTGTCAAATCCCATTGAACTTTATAGCACAAAGAGGAAAACTTAATGTATGAAAATTTTAAAAATCATTTAGGAGGTGGGAATCCCAAGATAGAATGCAGAATGCAACAAAACAATCTAACCGAATTATGAGCACTTTGGAAATAGAGTTTGTAAATCTAAGAGCAATAGAGATTGTACATCACTGTATTCTGATTGATAAAAGTTGTTTCTCATGGGGCTATGGAGTATTAATAAGTAAATGGATGGTGGTTGGTGGGAGCCAGGTTTCTCACTATTGGGTCATAGTTTACAGATAAGCAAAAAAGGAGGCGGCTAGAATGATCCATTAAGACAATGGATTAGAGTTGGAGACATCAGTATTAAATCATGTTTAGCTTAATACAGGTACAGATCATCACATACAGGAACATTTGTAGATACGTGTACATACACAGGTTAGTATACACATGTCCTTTGTCAGCTGAGAAGCCCTAAAAGCTTAGTAGGAACAAGCACATCCACTGCCCAGATCTTGGCTTCTAATACCATTTTTCAATAAAAGGAACCTGGGCTCCTTAGAGAAATGGCTGATCAAACCCACAACCATGAGAGTATTTGGTCAAAGGAACACAGAAATCAACTGGAAGAGCTCCCAATGACCAAAGCTGTACCAAATTGAGCCACAAAATAAATAAGGTAGTGTTGGTTTATAAGCCTAAATATAAAATAAATATCCATGGTACATAGTGATATAATTGAATAAATCAATTAACAGGGGAGGGGACAAATCTCCAGTGCAGAAAAATTCCAAATATTTTATGTAGATACTTCACTCTCAAGAAGAGGTAGTATAACACCCCACTCCTAAAGTGCGGGTTGTACAGAGTGACTTCCTTCCAAAAAGTATGATATGGAAAGAGGGAAAAGGGGCCACTTAGAGGAAAAATCTGACAAACACTATCTCAGGTGATTCAGATCAACATCAACAGTGTTAATTCATGTTGATATTATGTGTCCTTAATATAACGTGATGACAATGGCTTTACCTCTGGGGTTTTCCTCTCCAAAATCAGACTAATGAGAAAAACCATCAGAAAAATCCCAATAGAAGGGCATTATACAAAATATCTAACCAGGTCATCAAAAACAAGGAAGTCTCAGAACTATCACAGTCAAGAGGAGCCTAAAGAGGTATGATGACTAAATGTAATGTGGGATCCTGGATGGAATCCTGGAACAGAAAAAGGACATTACATAAAATCTAAGAAAATTTGAATAAAGTGTGGACTTCAGTTAATAATGATACATATGTATATATACACATATAGGTATCTATATATATATGACTTGTATCCAGAATATATTAAAAACTCTCACAACTCAATAATAAAAACACAGCCATTTCACACTCACTAGAATAGCTATTATTAAAAAACCAACAGAAAATAAGTGCTAGTGAGAATGTGGGGAAATAGGAACCCTCATATATTGTTGGTGGGAATGTAAAATGGTGCAGTCACTGTGGAAAACAATTCCTCAGGAAGTTAAACATAGAACTACCATATGACCATGCAATCCCACTTCTAGGTATATACCCAAAAGAAAAACAAGGACTCAAATAAATATTTGCACATCAATGCTCATAGCATTATGCACAATTGCCAAAAGGTGGGAGCGACCCAAATGTCCATCAACAGATGAATGGATAAAAAAATTTTGGTGTTTATACAATGGAATATTATTCAGCTGTAAAAGAATGAAGTTCTGATACCTGCTACAACATGGATGAACCTTGAAGAGGTATTGAGTTAAATAAGTCAGACACAACAAACATTGTAAGATCTCATTGATGTAATTAGAATACAGGTTACCAGGGACAGGGATAAGAATGGGGAATAGGGAGCTAATGCTCAAATGGTAGTTTGGGGTGAAAAGTTTTGATAATGGATGGCGACGATGGTAACACAACATTGTGAATACGACTACCACTGAATTGTATACACGAATGTGGCTAAAATAATTAATTTTAGGTTGTGTACATTACCATGTGTACAAGAGTGAACCCTAATGTCAACCATGTTTCATCATTTGTACAAAGGTACCACTAATGCAAAATGTTAATTTTTCTGCAAACGTAAAACTATTCTAAAAAAAAACTAAAAAAAGACAACTCAATTAATGAATGGGCAAAAGATTTGAAGGCATTTCTCTCAAGATATATAAATGGTCAAATAAGCACATGAAAAGATGCTTAGTATCTTTAGTCATTATGGAAACAAATCAAAACCATAATGTCATTAACATTTCACACTCACTAGGCTAACTACACGTGTTGGTGAGGTGGAAAAATTGAAACCATCATATATTGCTAGTGGGAATGTAAAATGGTACATTGCTTTGGAAAAGCTTGGCAGGTCCTCAAAACACTAAACATCGGTTATTTTACTGTATGACCCAGTAATCCACTCCTAGGTATACACCCAAGGGAATTGAAAACATATGTCCATTAAAGAACTTTATACACAAGTGTTCATAGGAGCATTATTCATAATAGCCCCCAAATGGGGGGGAAAATGTCTAATAACTGATGAACAGGTAAACAAAATGTGGTATAGTCACACCGGAATATTATTTGGCAATAAAAATGAAGTACTGATACACAGTACAACAGAGATGAACTTCAAAAACATTATGCTAAATGAAAGCTGGTCAGTAAAAGCCATGTTGTTATTCCATTTACATGAAATGTCCCATATAGGCAAACCCTTAGAAACAAATTAGATTGTATCAGGGGCTGGGGAAAGGTTGGAATGAGGAGTGAAGAAAATGTTCTGGAATTAGTGGTGATGGTTGTATGACTGTGGATATACTAAAAACCACTGAATTTCTATGCTTTAAAGTATGAATTTTGTGATATATGAATTATACCTCAATAAAACTAATCTAAAAATTCTCCTGTGCTGGTAGTAACTTAAATGCTTCTTTCTTTGTAGATAGGTGCTCCACAATGTAGAGCAAGTAGACTGTTGCCATAGATCTTAACCAGTTTTTTCCTTCCAAATGGTGTTCTCTGATACAGTCAAAATACCTGGGTAGATGATTTAAAAGAAAGACTACACTGAACAACACTGTTTTATAAACCTTTATTGGAAAGGCTACAAACTTTATATTGCCACTGCATTTCTTACTCTTATAGTGGTTGTGGGGAAGTAACCTTGGATACAAAACTACTATGCTGTTGTATCTTGCCCAGGCTGGTTGTGAAATAATTTTTGTACAATGGAGGTAGAGTGGATAGGGCAATAATTTAAACCTCATAGGTCTTGATTAGTGTCAGGACACTTTTTTTTCCATTCAGGTTATAACAGACCTAGAAATAAACTACAAGTACTATATTTAGGCTCAAGGATGGCACAATACAATTTAAAATTTTAGTTTTCAGTTTTCCCCATTTGCCCCTTTACAAATGTAAAATGTGCAACTGACTTCTCTCTCAATAAGTGTGTTCTAAAAACATCTACTTGGGCGTGAAAAGAAGGTAAGAATCAGAAGATGGAAGAGGAACATAACATTCTTTTCTAAGTAGTTTTACCTGATTTTTTCCAAAACAGCCTAAGGAGTCTTACTTTTCTAAAATACTAATAAAATCATCACTGCTTCCCCCAATTACAGATATTGAACTTAATGGACACAGAGCATCTTAACAGGTTCTATGCAAACATGGTTGTACTCTTGATTTGCTGTTACCTTATTTTTTGAAGGGGGTAGAGCGGGATACAGAGGCTTAAGTCAGCCTGGCGCCGGTGCTCTGGGTCGTAGCTTAGGAGTTACATAACTTAGATGTCCTTGGCTGATAGGTACTTTACAAATAATCAATTGAAGCTGATAAAATGCTTGTTTCTACCAATATATCAAACTTTCCTTTGTCCTTTAAAACTGTAAAATGGGCACATGCCTGAAGCATAAGCTTCAGGTCAATGGGTTTTTAAGGGCTGGCTATCAAAGAACCAAAACTAAGGATACTCTCTCCAGTTTAAGGATACATTTAACAGCTAAAATCTGTTCTTGCTTCTAAAAATGTGACACAATATTTACACCAACTGCTTTTTATTATCAAGTTTCAGAAACCTTCCATGAGATGGTAAAAAAAAAACAAAAAAAAAA
>JAQZBX010059465.1:6366-17618 GCA_029593785.1 Cabassous unicinctus
TCATGATATTCACTAGTGTTTGCATATAGATAGGAATAGAAGGCTTTGAGTTAAGGGAAACTTAGATTATCTGTAATGATTCATTTCTTTCAAAAATAAAGTATATAAGACAGCCAGCAAGATGGCAGCAGAGTGAGGAGCACTGAGAATCAAATTCTGCTACAAGGCAGTTAGTAATCACCCAGAGCTATCTAAAGAACTTGTTTGGGGGCTCCAGGATACCAGAAGTGCATCCTGCAACTTCCTTGAAAGAGTGGAAGAAGGAGACTGCCCATCTGCAGAGAAGATTCATAAGTAGAGCACTCCATGCCACGGAGGCCAATGCATGTCCTCCACTGGAGGCACAATCTGCCTCAGGAGCTATTCCATGGCTAGAATTGAAAGCTCCATCTCTAGCAAAGAGGAAGCTGGCAGGTCCTGCACCAGCCTATCTAGGTGAATGCCAGTACAATTTGCTGGCACAGACTGAATAATTGGAAGTCTACCAGGTCAACTGCGGTCCTCTTTTACCTGCATGGCGTAGATTGCTGCCCACACCTGCAGCACCATCCCCAGCCCAAGTAGGGGAAAAAGGGGCATGAAGCTTCATCAGTCTCTCTGAGTAACTACAGTCTAGGCGTGCATAAATTAAATTATTCCACACAGCTGTGACTCTGTCCCAAACCCTGGCAAAGGAGAAGGTTGGGAGAAACTTCTTTGGTACTTGGGGCAATGAGGGCAGCTTCAGCCTCCACAGCTTATACAACCAACTGCATCCTTTTTTCCTACTACACAATCAACAAGGGAGAAAGGGCAAAAGCCCTAAACTAAAGAGAAAAACTGCACACAGAATAAACACCTTAGTAAGCCAGATGCCAAGACACAAACAAAAAATTACAATCCACACCAAGTAAAACGAAGATATGGCCCACTTAAAGGAATAGGGTAAGCCTCCAGAGGACATAAAGGAGTTGAGACAACTAATCATAGATGTTCAAGCAAATCTTCTTAATAAATTCAATGAGATTAAATTGAGGCTAAAGAAATTAAGGATATTAAAAAGAACTTGGATAAGCACAAAGAAGAATTTGAAAGCATGCATAGAAAAAAAAAACCGACCTTATGGGAATGAAAGATGCAATAAATGAAATTAAAAATACACTGGAATCATATATTAGTAGATTTGAAGAGGCAGAAGACAGGATTGGTGAGCTTAAAGAAATGGCCTCTGAATGCAAACATACAAAAGAAGAGATGAAGAAAAGTTTGGAAAAACTTGTACAAGGTCTCAGGGAACTAAACAGCAGCAAGAGACGTGCAAACATAAGTGTCATGGATGACCCAAAATGAGAAGAGAAGGGAAAAGGGGCAGAAGTCATATATGAAGCAATAACGGTAGAAAATTTCCCAACCCTATTGAAGGACATAGATATCCAGGTCCAAGAAGCATGACCTACTCCTATCTGAAAAAAATTTGAAAGACCAACTCTGAGACACATCCTAATCAGAATGTCAAATGCCAAAGACAAAGTGAGAATTCTGAGAGCAACAAGAGAAAAGCAATGCATAACATATAAGAGATACCCAATAAAATTAAGTGCTGTTTTCTCACCAGAAACAACGGAGGTAAGAAGACAGTGATATGATATATTTAGGATACTGCAAGAGAAAAACTTCCAGCCAAGAAACATATCCAGCAAGATTATCTTTCAAAAATTAGGGCGAGTTCAGAATAGTCACAGATAAACAGAAACTGAGAGAGTTTGTAACCAAGAGAACTGACTTGCAGGAAATATTAAAAGGTGTCCTACAGCATGAAAAGACAGGAGAGAGAGGCCTGGAAGAGAGACTACAAATGAAGATTATATAAATAAAAGTAATTAAAAGTGTCAAAAGAGTGGTGAAAATAAAATATGACAGATAAATCCCTAATATTCATGTATAAACTTAACCAACAATGTATAGCACTTTTATTCACAAAATTATTACTCATTGTTAAAAGAAATAAAAAAAGACCTAAATAATTTGAAGAAAACAACTTGCTTATGGATTGGAAGACTAAATATCATTAAAATATGAATTCTACTCAAATTGATATACAGGTTCAATGCAATCCCAATAAAAATTCCACTACATTTTTTAAATAAATGGAAAAGATGATTATCAAGTTTGTTTGGAATGGTAAGGAGTCCTGAATAGCCAGAAACATCTTAAAAAGGAAAAGCAAAGTTGGAGAACTTTCATTTCAGGACTTTGGGTCTTATTGCCTAGCAACAGTGGTGAAAACAGCATGGTAGTGGCATAAAGACAGAAACATGGACCAATGGAACCAAAGTGATGGTTCAGAAACACTCTCACATCTATGGTCAAGTGATTTTTGATTAGACTGTTAAACCCACCCAGCTTGGGCAGAACAGTCCATTTAACAAATGGTGCTGAGAAAACTGGATATCCATAGCAAAAGAAGGAAAGAGGACCTTTATCTCACACCTTATACAAAAATTAATTCAAAATGAATCAAAAACCTAAATAAAAAACTAAGAACCATAAAGCTTCTAGAAGAAAATGTAAGAAAGTGTCTTCAAGACCTGGTGGTAGGTGGTGGATTCCTAAAGGAGATAAGAGGATGACTGAGATGGACTACTGATATTTAATGTATGTAGAAGTTTTAATTAACTTTAAATGTGTGGCAATGTACATAGTTGATAGTAACACATTATAGTGAGAAACAACTGGTTTATAAATGGGGATGAGGCTAAAACTGGTAGTCTATGGATGTAAATGCCAACTGACAGAAAGCTAGGGAATAATCTTTGGACTGAATAGCACAGTAAACCCAGAGTTGGAAGAGAATTGTAGTTAATAACACACATGCAATAGTGTCCTTTGTGAGCTAAAGCAGATGTACATCACTATTGCAGGGAGGTGGGAATGTGGAGAAGCATCAGAAAAATATAACTGGAGTGACCTATGGACTGTGGTTAACAGTAATAATGCAGTATTCTTGCATCTATGCTAAAGATGTACTGTGTTGATAATGGGGTAGTATGGAAAATGTATGCCAAATATACACTATTGACCTGGTAATAATCTGATGATATTATCTCACAATCTGTAACAAATGTTCTACCACTGTGTGGTGTGTTGATAGAGGGGTGTTGTTTGGGCATTCTGCACATGTGTCTGACTGCTTTTAATTTATAACTTTTGTCTTAAAAATATATTCAAAAAAATAATAATAGGGTGTGTTGGGGGATAAATACACCAAATGTAAGATAAAGACTAATTAGTAGTAAGATTTTGACAATATTCTTTCACAATTTGTAACAAATGTCTCACAACAATGCAAGGTGTTGATGGAGGGTAAATGTATGGGACCCTCTATGATGTTATGATTGTTTGCTTTGAAAGTTCATAACTTTTACTATACACTTATTATTTATGTATGTTCATGTATAAAAGATCTAATAATAATAATAGAGTTGGTTGGGGGCAAATACTTTGGTTAGAAGTAATATTTTCATGATGCTTTTAAATAATTAGTTAAAAATGTTAAACAGCAATGCAAGGTATTGTTTGTTGGGTGAGGTATGAGAGCCCTGTATGATGTTTTGTATGTTTGTTTCAGAAGTTCACAACTGAAAAAAAAAAAATGAAGTTCACAGCTATTGTTATACACTTATTGTTTATGTATGCTCATGTATGAGTGATATACTTCATTGTTTTTTTTTAAAGTTTCTATTCCAAAACTTTTGAAAAGTTCGCTGATGGAGATATAATATGTATTTGTTTATTATGCCATTTTCTAAGTGTGTTTGTGTCTCTGTGTATAGGTTTCTTACAATATTTTTAATAATTGAAATTTTGTGATCCAGTGATTATATTAGTTACATTTACAGTCTAAATCAACACTGTTTGTTTTTCCAAGGTAACTTTCTCAAAAAGCATATTCATCTCTTAGAAGGGTAAAATATTAGAAAATTAACAGCAAACTTGAAATGAGACGTTGAGCTGGAATAGAAATCTTCAACAATGTGAAATGTAAAATCACTAGTTTTCAAAACAAACTTTACAATGTGTTAAGAATGCTAATGAGAGAAAGAAATTATCAGAAATTAGGAATTTATGAATGTATCATCAATTTGGCTTAACAGTAAATGGTAG
The DNA here is from genome assembly GCA_029593785.1 of Cabassous unicinctus. NCBI lineage: Eukaryota > Metazoa > Chordata > Mammalia > Cingulata > Chlamyphoridae > Cabassous > Cabassous unicinctus. The sequence continues at coordinate 10,510 of JAQZBX010059465.1, forward strand.
GGATCATTGCTTGGCCACAAAAAAGACATACAAGGGAAATCACAGAAGGAGCAGTAACATTATCTTCATGTGATTATATGACAGAGCACCAAGGATTTAAATTGATTTTAAAGAGTAGCTTGAAGAAGGTAACAGTCTTGGTAATGTCTTCTTTGTTTTGCATATTTTTTTCTTTTATTGTAGTATTTTACATTGTATTATTTAATAGCCTGGAATGTGCAAAAATAACCATATTAGCTATCAGAAATATCAAGAGGAAGTGCCAAGTCTTAAAGGAGTGAATAGTTTAGAGAATGATATGAAAGATTTCACCATTTGTTTAAATGTTCATAGCAGGTTTATTCACAATTATGAAATATGGAAGCAGCACAAGTATCTATCACTTGATGAATGGATTAAAAAATGTGTTAAATCTCCTGTACTTTTTTGTTGTTGTTTTTCTTTCCGGGGCCTTTATTTTATTTTATTTTATTTATTTATCTTATATTTTAAAAGATGCTTAGATTACATAAATGTTACACAAAAATAACAGAGATCCCCATGTTCCCCACCTCCCACACCTCCCGTAACCTCCCACTTAAACATCTTTCATTCGTGTGGCACATCACCTGCAATGGATATACATATCCTGGGGCTTTGCCACTAAGCATGGACCATAGTTCACATTGGAGACCACACTCTCTCCCACACAGTTCTGCTTGTTATATGCTGATGTAAAATGGCCTATATCTATCATTGTAATGTTACTCAGGAAAATTCCCAAGTCCTGAAAAAGCCCCTGTATTACAACTGCTTTTCCCTCTCCCTGCCCCGAAAGCATCCAGTGGCCACTGTCTCCGTATTTATGTTGTAATTTCTTCCATTGCTTGAATCAAAATATGTCTACAACAGAATAACAGTAAGTCCACTCTAGTCCATAGCTCTTCCCCCAATCCTGAGGAGTGTGGGACGGTGATGACCACTCTACCTCCAAGTGAGAGGGGGTTTATATCCCATGGATAAGCCCGGGATGACCGTAGTCCATCATCATCTCCTCGCCAGGTGACTTGGGTGAGTCCATTGTGCTGTAGAGTATGATTTAAAGCTCTACCGAGACTCCAGGCAGAGCTGGAACATGGGCAGGCCAAAGGCTCCAATCTCTGGAAGTATGCCTACAAACTCCAGCACCTCATATAGGTTTGAATAGAAGGGACTGATGGACCATGTGCAGGGAGGACTTATTTGAGTCCAACTCTGTCACTCTCAGGAGCACAGATTCCAAAGTATAGCCTCCTGATAAGGCATCAATATCTGAAGCTACTCCCACTTATATAAGACCTAGGTGTCTCCAGAGTGCTCAGGAGCCCCTCTGTGAGGGGTGATATCCAATTTGGTTCTCTATGAGATCCTACTGAGGTGTGCGTAAGCGTTACCTCTGTGATGACCTCCCGACTCTCTTTGGAGTCTCTTAGCCATATGAATTCATTTGTTTTACCCTTTCCCACTTTTGTTCAAGGTTTTTTTCCAGTTGTATTGCCAGTTGGCACTTGGTATTAATCCCTCATTGCCAGGGAGGCTTATCCCCGGGAGTGATGTCCTGTGCTGGGGGGAAAGTAATGCATTCATAGACTGAGTTTGGCTTAGAGAGAGGCCACATTTGAGCAACAAGGAGGCTCTCGGGTGGCAACCCTTAGGAAACCCATAACAGTAGGCTAAGTTTGAATTATAAGACAAAAGAATGGTAAGGCTAATCATCAATAACAAGAACTCATTAGTGGAATATCCTCCTCTGCCAGACACTGCCCCTGCACTCGGGGATCTGTTGCTGCTCCCTTGGAGAATGTGGCAGAGCACTCCAGGCTGGGAACTCAGTATTCTCTCATTTATTGAGTGATTCTCCACCCACTGTGACCATGCCCCACCCCTTGATCATTTGAACAATTTTATATATCTTTCATGTATATTCAGGTGAACTTTCTCCCATGAAATGCCCATCCCAGACACCCCCCACCAATGATCCTCTCCTACCCCAGTTATAACCCTTCTGTGATCTACACCTTCCTTGAAGATGAAGCCCATATAACAGACAAATACAATTAATAGGAAAATGAAATAATAATAAGTTTAAATGTAAGAGATAAAATACATGGAAACTTAAACTAAAAATAAAACTAAATTAAAGGATTGGGATATTCAAAAAATGGGGGAAAAAAACGAAATTTAAAAAAACAATTTTTTTTTAGCATTTTTCCTTTTATCACTGCATTATTGTGTGTCCAGTTTGTACCGTGGCACCTTCCTCCTTTCGCTCCCCAGGGTCTCCCAAATTTTCATTTAATTTTCAAAGAAGTTTCAGGTCATGGCAAAGTCACATACAGAATACTATAGACTCTCATATACCCAAACTCCTCCCCTTTCCTCACCCCATATTAAAACCTTTTTGTATGTGGATTGTAGCATTGTTATAACTGTTATACAGATAGTGAAATATAGTTAAAAAACATTGCCAAGGGTTTGCAGTATAGTTTACAATTTAGACAGAACTGTTTAAAATTTTGATGATGTTTACCATGTCCTGTGTCCATCACTGTAAGGTAATGCAAAACATTTCCACTGACCACTAAATACCCCCTATTTGATCTTTCTGTTCGTTCCTCTCCATCCCCCTGGGACACATGACATGCCCCTGTATTGACACATTGGATGACAAGATTCATAGTTACATGCAACAAGAGGTCTTGACACGTTGATTGTCCTACTCTATTAGGACACACCCTTGCTCCTAAGAGACACCCACCTCTCTGTTTCTGGGTGAATTGGTCTTCCCAAAGATTGGGGTCATTCTCCTTCCCACTCACCGTGGGGCTCCACTCCCCAACACAACACATTATGACAGGATAAACACTCACACACTCCCCAGAAGCCTGCTCCAGATGCACCCTGTCCTGAATGCGCCCCCCAACTTACACACTAAACCAGTTGACACTACCTTGTCATGTTGCCATAAGAGCGTTCCCATTCTTGCACTTTCAAAGTCATACCCACAAATCCCATGTTCACCTGGTCCTTCTCCCATCTCTCTTTATCAAAGCTAAAATAGCATTAAAATCTGAGGAAAGCATGGGAGAAAACTACCTGTTTGGCTGGCGATTTAAGTAGTTTAATCATTCAGTTAATCATTCATTCTAAGTTAAGTAGTCAATATATATGTTTGGAAAGTCTACCATTTCTGAGTAATATTTTAAAAGCTGATTATATAATGCTGAACAATTCTGACATGCCCATTACTTTTATAAAGCAATAGACTGCAAAATGCAACAAAGAAAGTAAAACAAATGTTGGTGACATTTAATATATATAATAATTAAAAGTTTTTAATGTATTTACATATATACAAAAGAAAATATCCCACTTTAACAACTTTCAAGCACTCAGTTCAATGATTTTAATTACATTCAAAGTATTCCACCACCATCATCAACCATTATCCCAAGTTTTTCATCAACTCAGAAAACCATACTCATATAGCAATAGGGAACTATTCCCCTCATGTGCCAAGTCTATAGTAACCTGTGATATCTATGTGTCTATGAATTTACCTGTTGTAGGTATTTCATATAGGTAAGATTATACAATATTCATCCGTTTGTGACTGGTTTATTTCAGTCAACATTATGTGCCAATGTTAAGCCATATAATGACATGTATCAAAATTTCATTCCTTTTTATAACTTAGTAATATTCTATTGAAAGTTTATACTACATTTAGCTTAACCATTCATTTTTTGATGGATATTTGAGTTGCATCACCTTTTAGCTATTGTTAATAATTCTACAGTAAGCACTGATGTACATATATCTGTTTGAATTCCAATTTTCTATTCTTTGGATAACATCAGGAAGTGTGTTTCCTGGATCATGGGAGAATTCTGTGCTCAACTTTCTAAAGAACTACAAAACTGATTTCCACAGTGACAGTATCATTTTATAATCACAGTAGCAATGTGTAAGCGTTCTAAATTCTCTGCAGCTTTGTCAATCCATCTTGTTTACTTCTTTTTAGACAACAGCCACCCTCTTGGTTGTGAAGTGGTATCTCCTTTTTGCTTTTATTTACATTTCCTTAATGACCAGTGATGTTGGACATATATTCTTATACTTATTGGCATTTGCATATCTTTGCCCATGTTTACATTGGGTTGTTTTTCTTTTTGTTATTGAAGTGTAGCAGATTTTTATATGCTCTGGATATTAAACCTTTATCAGATATATGGTTAACAATTATTTTCTTTCATTATGTAGGTTTTTATTTCATATTCTTGATAATGTCTTCTGATGTACAGAAGTTTTTAATTTTGATGAAGTCCATCTTATCTATTTTTCTTTGCTACTATGGCTTTTGATGTCATGCTAAGAAATCACTACCAAATCTAAAGTTATGAAGGGTTCTACCTATGATAACTTCTAAGGGTTTTATGGTTTTAGCACCTATGTTTATGTCATTGATCCATTTTGAGGTAATTTTTGTGCATAATGTGAGGTAGAAATTAAATATAATTCTATTGCACATGCACATCCAGTGTTCACCACACTATTTATTGAAAAGACCGTCCTTTCCCCCAGTTAATGTACTTGGTACCCTTATCAAAATTCAGTTGGCCATAGATGCGGGGTTTTTTCAGTACTTTCAATTTGATTACATTGGTCTATCTTTATGCCATTGCCTATTTTGATTACAATAGCTTAGTCGACGTTGTTGAAGTTAGGACCTGTGGCAGGCCTAAATATGTACCCCAATGAAAGACATGTTTTCAATCTTTTTTTTTTTTATTTAATTTTTTAGGAGGTTCCGGTGATTGAACCAAGGACCCCGTTCATGTGAAGCAGGCACTCAACCAGTGAACTTCACTAGCTCTGCTTGTTTTAATCATAAACTTGATCTATTAATTCATGATAAATGAGACCTTTAGAGGAGGTTATTTTTTATTAAGTTGTGGCCCAACTGAATCAGAGTAGGCCTCAATCCATAGTACTGGAGTCAGTAGAAGAAATTTAGAGGTAATTTGAGAAAGCCACAGGGAGAAGTCAGAAGATAGAGGTCAAAGGAAATCAAAAAAGCAGACACAATGAAAAAGCAATAGCCATATCACAGGAGACAAAGAGGTAGGTGCAGTAACCCTAAGTATTGTAGGCAAGCCACTGCCAAGATGCTACAGACTTTTTTCGGTAAATAGCATGGCATTGCCAATTCCTGAATGTGTGTCTTATGCCCTGAGGCAATATATTCTTGTGTGGTAATTTGCATAGCAGACTGATAGCAAGTGTGAGACCTCTAATTTCATTCTATTTTCTCAATATTGAATTGGCTATTCAAGCACACTTGCAATTTCATATGAAATCAAGAATTGGTTTTTCCTTTTCTTTAAAACAGTTACTGTGATTTTGATAGTTCTTGCATTGAATCTATATAAACCTTTATATGGTAATTACATTTTAACAATATGATATCTTCCTATCTTTGAAATTGGAATGTCCTGCCATTTATGCATGACAACTTTAATTTCTTTTAGCAGAGTATTGTAAGTTTTGAAGTACAAGTCTTTCAACAAACTTGGAAATAATTCTGCCTCCTAGGGCTCTCCTGCAGAATAATTAGCTAAATATGTCAAAATATTTAGCATAAATCTGGGTACAGATTATCACTCTCCCCACTCATTTCTCTAAAAAATATAAAAATTCCATCAAAATTTGCTGAATTAGAATTGATTAAATTTTTAAAAAATGTTTTAAACAATTTAGGTTAAAGTAGTATACACTGGAACGAGAAGGAAGTGCTTCCATAGAAAAATAAACAGGAGAAACTTAGCAATTAGAACTCACAGTGATAAGATAAAACTAATTTATTTGGCAGAAGTGAAAGTACATGATTTAAAGGTGAATGTTCAGGGTTAATAAATAACAATGTAGAAGGAACAATAAGTCTGTTTTGTTAGCTGGAGCAGAGTAGTGTGCTAGGAATTGGTAAGGAAAATGCCAGGACACTGGAAGTGTTATCCCACTGAAATATTTATATACCCAAGGTTCATAATAAGTACGCTTTGGAGAAGAGGACTGTGGCAGCTTGTAAAAACATAGCTGAAGATTACACTACCTCATGAATTATATAAGCAGCTCTTTTTTATCATTGAGAAACATTAACCATATAATATAGTATACATATACAATATCTCTCTTTATTTCTCCAATATTTAAAACACATCTAACAGGGAGTACATAACTTCTTCAAATAATTCTAGAAACCTTGATGGGATTCTGATGACTTTGTATTTATGAAATTTGTGTAATGGTGGCAAGAAAAACAATTAATATCTGAAATTTTTCAGTGTTTATTAACAAAAATTAACTGATTTTTAAATGAAATATTTAACAAAGAGTAACTTTCTAATAGCAAACACAGTTTTATTATCAATTAATCTGTTTCAGTTTTTTTTTTTCATCTTTAAAAGATTAAAGCAACAAAATAAATGGCAGCAGGTAATCTCAATAGGGTGAGTGAATTCATTCTCATGAGAGTCTTAAACCATCTAAAGCTCCAGATTCCTCTTTTCTTTGTCTTGCTGATGACCTGTGATTTGACCATGGTTAGGAATCTGGCCATGATCAGCCTCACCAAGGCTGACTGTCCACTTCAAACACCCATGAACTTTATCCTCTGATACTTGGTTATCATAAACCTTGGCAATTTTATCTTCAAAGACCATAAAATGCTGGTCAACTTCTTGTTTAAGAAGAAAAACATCTCCAGTTTAAGGTTGTACAGGCAACTGGGTACATTCTCAGTTTTTATTCTGGCTATTATGGCCTATGACCACTATGTGGCTATTGCAAACCCCTGCTTTAAATGGTGGTGGTGTCCTGGCAGATCTGCCCTCTGCTAGCATTCCTCATGTGCCTGTACTGTCTGACAACCACACAGTCTCTTTGTGTGTGTTCTCTATGTCATAATGCTCTTCCAATATAATCAACCATTTTATTGTGATTATATAATTTTGTTAGCATTATCTCTTTCTGATACTTACATTCCAGAAACAACAATGTTTTATTTTTTCAGGGATTATTTTCGGTGTTTT
>JAQZBX010059466.1:0-17513 GCA_029593785.1 Cabassous unicinctus
ATAATTCTTGATTTTCCCCTTCATCATAGCTTTTTGAGTGGAACCACTCAGTGAAAAATCCCAGGTGATAGATGGAGGGTTGGGTACCAAGACAGCCAGAGAAAATAGTAGAGTAGGTTTCATTAAAAGACATAAACATGAAGAACATTTGAAATGAAGAAAACTAGAGCATGACTTCTGGTTTGGAGAATGTCCCCAGATTAAATTTGGTAGACATGCACTCATGTGTTGAAAATGATAGGGCCTTGATGGAAGGATTCTGGGACAACTGGTCACAAATGAAGGGCAATCTTCCCTATATAGGATGTGTGGGTTAAATGGAGACAAAACTGATTCCATGTGAAGGTTTTCCCAGGTCTAACTGACTTCCTCTGTTTTTACAACCGATATAGGACTGTGATTTCCTTGGTCTAACAAAAACACACTAACAAACAAACAACAAAATAAGTGTGCTTGCCACCAGTGTAGTGAGTTTCTGGCTTTTTGAAGACAAAATTAGACAGGGAAGATGCAGATAAAAATGTTACAGCTGTAGAATATACAGCTTTATCTTGGGATAAGGGTACATCAGTACTCCATTACAGAAAGCTGCACATTATATCACCACATCTAACCATGAGCTTTCATGTGTGGAGAAGAATGATGGCATGGTATTGCATGGGTGTCTAGGTGTCATGTGGGGCCACATGGGCTTAGAGTGATCTCATCTAACAGACTTGTCTTACTTGTTAATATCAATCATTTGCATTTCACCTTTGAACATTACAAAAAAAGAAAAACTTTTATATTTGTATAGTGACCACAAAAGTCAGGGAGCATTCATTCATACAAACTGTGAAAGTGTCTCCCCCTTAACTGAACCACTAATTGCATCTCCTGGTTGCCAGGCACTTGTTTTTGAGATAGAACACTTGCAAGATTCTAAGCTGGCAGTTGTAGATCAAAGCGGCTGGCTGGAGGCAGACCAGTGGGTTCACTGGTGCCATCGATGCCCTCCTGAGGGCCATAAAAATGTCTTGGCAGGTAGTCCTAGAGCAATTCTCCAGTGTTCTGATGTTCTTGTATGAATTCTTGAGGCAAGGCCCAAATCTATTGTAGATTTCCTTGGAAATCTTCCTAAGCACTACTTGGATTGCTCTCATAGTAAAAGACCAGCAGCATAGATTGAAGGAGAAAGGACAAACCAAGCTTATTTCTGCTCAGCAGGAAGAATATTTAAAAGTCAGTGAGAAGACTGGACAAATGAATAAATTGTGAAAAGAGCTCAGGTCACCTCCAGTGGAGACCACTCCTCCAATGTTACAAACTCTGTATTTGGCAGTATTTAATAAGGATGCCAAGAAGTTCCTTTTTTCACTGGATAATGTAGGAGACATTCTGGGCAAAGAACAGACAAGTGAACTCACTAAATTTTCTTCCAACAGTGTGATGATGGCTCATCTTCAAGGATACACACAGCTTCCCAGTGAGTCATCTGTATCCTGCCACTGCAAGGAGCCTGGAGAGAAAAACATCTTAAAGATATCTCAGGAGTTTGGAGAACAATGCCAGAAGAGACACTTAATGGTGTGGAACAAAACATTCAAATTCAGGAAACCCTAAGGCTGCTTGCCTTGGGAAATGCTAGATGGAAAGAAAGCATGCAGGAACTGGAGAAACAGGGGAAAAAGCTTGAAAGTTCCATGAAGCAGATGGAAATCATTGTCAATGATAAAGACTGCAAGTTAACATCTCTGACTGAAATACTTCTTAAGATGAAATGTGTGCCTTCTTTCTGTGAAGATTACACACATTTTATCAAGTTAAAATTAGAGGAAAAGAGCCAACCTGCAAAAGGAGACCAGCCTCATACGATACATGTGGATGTACCAATTCTCATAGATGCTGTAACCTTAAATGTTAATGTAAATAGACTTGAAAGGGAAAAGCAAATGATATATAAAAAGTTGTGTAAGGAAACTCAAGTGAATGAAGCACTTACATATTAAAATAAACATCTGGAAACTGAGCAGACATCTCTTTAGCAGGAAAATGACCACTTAGAAAAGCAGATTCAGAAGTTTCACCAGAAACTGCAAATTTTTCCAGAAATACTTCAACAACACCTCCTGCAACTTCAACTTGAATCAATCCAGCATGGAATTGACCACTTGGAAACAGAGAAAAGAATTACCAATATGAGTGAAAACATCACTTTTACACAAAAACAACTTGACACCTACAGAATTATGACAGAATACCTGGAAAACGAACTGGACAGCATTGTTTCTCATTAGAAAGTTGGATTAGTTACTACAATAGAAATACTTATGAAAGTTGCCTGGCAGCTCTAATTACAGAGAGGAAGCTCAATGAGCTAAGACTTGAAAATGAGCAGAACAAGCAAATGTTGTAGAGATAGTCTCTGAACATTCAAAGAAAAAGTTAAGAACTCCAGTTTGCTCTTTCAAACTGATTGGGCTTAATATTTTTTAGTATGTGTGTTAATTAATGCAGTTTTGTTCATGTTTTATAGAATCATACACTCTTTTCCATAATATAGATAGTTGTAATATTATTCATAAAAATGAACTGTTTACATTTTATTGAACCTCATAGAATTAGATTATAAGTATTTCATTTTAAGTGAGTAAATTTTCCACCATTACTTTCACAGTAATTGAAATGGAAAATGAGTGGTAGAGATGATTGTAAACCTCAAGTCTGTTTCTAAAAATATGAGGCAGTATTTTTTTTTTAATGTAGAAATAACTTAACATTTATATCATTAAATTTTCATTGCTTTTAAAAATAACAGAAAAAAAACAACAGTATTCCATACTATACTTAATTATTTTATTAATGACACCCTAAATTATCTGATTCATTTTCATGAGGTGATATTTTGCAGCTTTTTATCATTTTTTTATTATTATTAATTTTTTTCTTTTATTTTTTTAAATTTGTTTTTAAAATGTTATATGTTTAAATATTTGTTGTGGTTCAAACATTTCAAAATTTTCCTCAGTGCAATAAAAATTTTCTTAACTATTCTGCATTCTATTGTTTGTAATGAATTCTGAAACTAAGGATTTTTTCAAAAATTTCATTTTTTTGGTTTTATGGGTTTTTTCCCCCCTTAAAGATTAGATCCCCTATTTTAAATAAGAAATGAGGTAGAAATCCAGCATTATTTCATTTTAATAAAAGATTTCCTGGTGTTCAGTTTTACCAATTACGTATAACATTTTATTTATCACTTAATTGCAATTAGTGTTCAGGTTCATTTCCAATGACTTTGGAAATGGTCAATGGTAACTATACATTCTAATATATCTAAGGATATTCATTCTCCTTATGAATTTTTACTGAATTTTTTGATATAATACTTTTTGGAGATAATTCCAATATCAACTGCTTAATTTTTCCCTGAATTAATGACAATCCTATTAATGTTTTATTGGTTTAATAAAATCTAGATTAATTTTGTGACATTAGTATTTCAATGTTGCTTCATATCCAAAAAAATGTGTGGGTCTAGATAAATAAGAACTGCTTTAAATATTCATTAGTGTTTCTTCTTCCATGTATTTCAAATTTATTTTAGCCATGTCTTTAGAGATATTGACTTGTTAATAATTATGATTTTATGTAACTTGAGATTTTAATCATTCAGTCCTTTATTCCCACTATCTTTTTCTTTTAATTTTGCTCTGTGTATAATTGCCAAGCACACAGCTATATCAAGAAGATGGAAAAAAAGTTTGAAAACTCAACATCAAAATTTAACTAAAAAAAAAATCAAAACTATTTTCTTATGATTCTGCAGGTGGGGCAGGATTCAGCTAGATGGTTCTGCTGGAGCTCATATTGACAGCTCAAATGGGGTAGATGGTCCAAGATGGCCTCATTCATAAATGTGACAATTGACTCAAGTTCTTCAGGTCTCTTTCATATGGCCTTGCTCACCAGTCTATTTTGCACAATGGTATCAATATAGTGGATCATGCTAATATTTTGCATAATATTCATAAGAAGAAATCCCCTACGAATCTATTACCAAAAAAATGACAGGAAATAGCATGGTCCTTGGGCAAAATACTATTGTTTTTTGCCACATAATGGTGAGTTTCATTTGTTTAGCAAAAACAAAACTAAACACCATTCATTAGATCTCCCTCCTTGTCCTTGTGTTCAAATAAATAGAAATATTATCTTTTTCTTCCAAGATTCTTTGTTTTTCTGATGTAAATCTGCAGAGTGGTTATATATCTGTACTTCAAAAACAAATTAAATGTGCTTTAAAACTATTTATGATATATATATATATTTTTTTTTAATATTATCAACTGGCTGCCTTAATCTTTTTTTTTGTTTTGTTTTTGAATTTGTTAACCTTTATAAACATCAGCATTGCTGATTCAATTTTATTGTTTGTAGAGCTTTAAGGCTATCTCTGTGTTCTGTATATGATTTATGTATTTATGTTTATACTTTTGCAATTCATTCATTTCAAAAAAGTAAAAATATGAATCACAGAAAAAGAATGGAAGATATAGAAAATAGTGTAAGAGTTATATGGGCCTTCTAAAGAGTTCCAACATACATTTAATGAAGTTATCAGAAAGATCAAAATGCATTCATTAATATACAACAAATATTTATTGATCATGTGTTGCATGCTAAGTCCAGATGCAAATATAATATAAATGTGAAAAAGGAAAAGGAATATAAGTTATTCTAATGCCTAGAAAATGTTTTTAAAAAATGCTATACCTACATAAAGTTTCTGCCACCTTAGCCCTCTGGGAGGACAATTGATAGAACTCACCACTGAACCTATCTGGTACTGAGCATTTTACTTTATGGGAGGTTTAGATGACTGTGATAATCTCCTTGGGATTGGTTTGTTGAGGTCTTCCATTTCTTCTAGGGTCACTGTAGGTTGTTCATGTGTTTAAAGAAATTTTTCAATTTCATCTTAGTTTGGTGGCATAAAGTTTTTCATAGTACCCTTATGTTCCTGTTTCTTTCTGTGGGGTAAGTAGTAATGTCCCCTCTCTCACTTCTGAATTTATTCATTTCTATCTTTTCTCTGTAATTTTTTTTGTCAATCTAACTAAGAGGTTGTTGATTTTGATGATCTTCTCAAAGAAACAAATTAGGTTTTGTTGATTTTATTGTTTTGCTCTTAATTTCATTTATCTATGTTCTAATCCTTATTATTTCTTTCTTGCCTTCTGCTTCCTTTGGGATTAATTTGCAGTTCTTTTCCTTGTTAGTCAAGGTGTGAATTTAGTCTTTTGATTTAGCTCTTCTTTTTTAATGCAAGCATTTAGGTCTATAAAATTCCCTCTAATCCCTGCCTTTGCTGAATCCCATAGGTTTCAATGTGTTGTGCTCTTGTTTTCATTCATCTTGAGATATTTCCTGATTTCTCTTTGACCCAGTGATTATTTAAGAGTGTGTTGTTTAATCTCCATAGATTTTTGAATTACCCTTTTTCTCCCTGTTACTAATTTCCAGCTTCATTACATTATGGTGAGGAAAAGTGCTTTGCATAATTTCAATATATTTAAAAATTATTGAACCCTGTTTTGTGACACAACATGTGGTCTATCCTGGAGAAAGATCCATGAATACTTGATTAGAATGTATATCTTATATCTTGCTGTTTTGGGATACAATGTTCTATATATGTCTCTTCAGTCTAGTTCATTTACCATATTATTCATTTATCCATTTCTGTATTGGTCCTCTGCTCAGATGTTCTATCCAATGATGAGAGTGTTTTATTTAAGCTTCCATCTATTATTGTAGTAACATCTGTTTCTCCCTTCAGTTTTGTCAGTGTTCACTTCAAGTATTTTGGATCACCCTAATTAGATGCATAAATATTTATGTCTATTTTTTCTTCCTGGTGGATTGCCCCTTTTATTAATAGATAATATCCCTCCTTGTCACTAATGACAGCTTTGCTTATAAAGTCTATCTTTTCTGATATAAGTAGAGTTACTCTGGCTTTTGGCTTTCTTTCTTTGGGTGCTGCATGCATGGAATATGTTTTTCCATTCTTTCACTTTCAATCTATTTGTGTCCTTAGGTCTAAAGTGAGTCTCTTATAGACAGCATATAGATGGCTCATATTTTTTATACATTTTACCTGACTGAATTTTTGATTGGATAGTTTATAACATTAAAATTCAATGCTGTTACTGTAAAAGCAGTAATTAATTCACTCATATTTCTCTTTGGCTTTTATATGACACAAACATATATATATGTAATTTTTCTTACATTTTTAGTTACTTTTGTGAATAACCCTCATTTATAGCCTCTCTTCCAAGGCTTTCTTTCCTGCCTTTTCCTTTCCTCCTGCAAAATTCCCTTTAGCATTTCTTGTAGGGCTTGTCTACTGCTAATGACCTCTTTCAGTTTCTGTTTAACTGTGAATATCTTAAATTTTCTCTCATTTTTGAAAGATATTTTTGCCAGATATATTATTCTTGGCTGGCAGTTTTTCTTTTTTGTATCTTAAATACAAGTCCATGTTTTCTAATAGGAAATCAGTACTAAGTCTTATTGGGGATCCCTTGTATGTGATGACTCATTGTTTTCTTGCTGTTTCAGAAATCTTTCTTTATCTTTGTCATTTGACATTCTAATTAGTATGTGTCTTGAAGTAAGTCTGTTCAGATTTATTCGGTTTGGAGTGTGTTTTGCATCTTGGATGTGGATATCTATGGCTTTCAAAAGATTGTGAAATTTTCAACCATTGTTTCCTCCACAAATATTCTTTCTATCCCCTTTACTTTCTCTTGTACTTCTGAGATAATCATGACAGATATGTTTGTGCACCTCTTGATATCATTCACTTCCCTGAGTCTCTAGTCAATTTTTTCCATTCTTTCCTCTAACCATTTTTCCATCTGTTTGGTTGCAGAAGCCCTGTCCTCTATGCCACTAATCCTTTCATCTACTTCTTAAATTCTGTTGTTGTATGCCTCCAGTGTATAATTTGATTTATAGTGCCTTTAATTCCCATAAGATCTGTTATTTTTCTTTGCATGCTTTCAAATTTTTCTTTGTGTTCACACAGGGTCTTCCTTAATCTCTTTAGCCATTTCACTGAATTTATTAAAGGGTTTTGATGACCATATGTAATTAGTTGCTCAACACCTGTTTATCATCTGGAGGCTTACTGTATTCCTTTAACTGTCCCATATCTTCCTAATTTTTAATAAGCTTATAATTATTTGTCCTTTAATGACTGACTTACTTCACACAACATAAGGTCTTTGAGATTCATCTATGTTGTTGCATGTGTCAATACTTCATTTCTTCTCAGGGTTTAGTAATATTCCATCATGTGTTTATACCACATTTTTTCATCCATCCATCTATTGATGGGCACTTGGGTTGCTTCCAACTTTTGGAAAGTTTGAATAATGCTTTGATGAACACTGGTGTGAACATATCTGTTTTTGTCTGCGCTTTCAATTCTTCTGGGTATATTCCTAGTAGTTGGATCATTAGATCATATATAAATCTTATACTTAGCTTTCAGAGGATTCTCAAACTCTCCTCACAGCAACTGCACCATTCTACATTGCCACCAGCAGTGAATTAGTGATCCTATTCCTCCAATCCTCTCCCACAATTGTAGTTTTCTCTTTTGTAATAGCAGACAGTCTAGTAGGTGTAAGATGGATCTCATTTTACTTTTGTTTTGCATTTCCCTAATAGCTAGTGATGTTCAGCATTATCTTTACCTATTTTATTTTTTGTATCTTGCACTTTGGGTATAAAGTTTATGAAGCCATTTCCTACAGCAACTTCTGTTAGATACTTCCCTAAATTATAGATATGGTTTTTGGCAGATAAAATTGTTCTGTTCTGTCTTCTCTATAAAGTAGAAAAAATGAATATCACCTTTTAATTATTATCATACTTAAACTATGTCATTATATTTGATCTTCACTTTTAGTAAAGTCTTTGTACTTTTACCTGAATGCTTCACTCTGAAAATTGTGTATACTATTTATAATAGGAATTTACTAAATTGATGTTAGCAGTTATTTTTTGGGGAGTTTATCTTTATGGATTTAAGCTATAATGAAAGGAAAGCAAGAGCTTCAATATAACTACATAGAGCCTTCTTCAAAAATATAATTAAGAATTACTAAAAATATAAAATGGCTTTGCCATTATAAAAATATCATATTTCATTGCATTTCAATCTATTCATTTCACAGATAGTCCTTTTTGTTTGTTTGTTTGTTTGTTTTACAAAATGAAAATGAAGGTTTGTGACAAAAGCGCATCGAGCTAGTCTATGGGTGCCACTTTTCTAATAACATGTGCACACATCATATCTGGTATGATATTATGGTATTTCTCTCAATATTTCAAGTTTTTCATTTTTATTCTATTTGTTATGCTGAATTGTGACATTTGATCTTTGATGATTTTATTGTAATTGTTTTGGTACTTCACATACCATGCCCATATAAGAAGGTGAATTTAATCAATAAATTGGCTTAGTAAAAGTAGGCTGCAAGGTAAACCTCCTATGTCAAACAGGAAGTTATGAATGCAAAGAAAAAGGTTTTGAAGGAAATTATAAGTACTGCTCCAATGAACACATGAATAATAAGTAAAAGAAACAGCCTTATTTTTGATATGGAGAAAGTTTTACTGGTCTGGATATAATGTCAAAAATCAAAACAGCCACAACATTGCCTTAAGCCAAAGCCTAATGAAAGCCAAGACCTTAACTCTCTTCAATTATATGAAGGTGAGAGAAGTGAGGAAGATGCAGAAGAAAGGCTTAAAGTTAGCAGAGATTGCTTCATGAGGTTTAAAGAAGCCAGCTGAATAATATAAAAGTGCAAGGTGAAGAACTAAGTGCTGATGGAGAAGCTGCAAGTGATCCAAAGACCTAGTCAAGGTCATTGATGAAGGTGGCTACATTAAACAACAGGTATTAAATATAGATGAAACAACATGTTTTCAGAAGAAGATGCCATCTAGGAATTTCTTAGCTAGAGAGGGAAAGCCAACATGTGGCTTCAGAGCATCAAAGGACAGGCTGGCTCTTGTTAGGGATTAATGTTGCTGGTGATTTTTAAATTGAAGCCAATACACATTTACCATTCTGAAAATTCTAGAGAGCTTAATAAGTAAGCTAACCTTTCTCTGCCTGTGCTCTCTAAATGGAAAAACAAAGGATGGATGACAAAACATCTATTCACAATGTAATTTACTGAATATTGTAAGCCCACTGTTGAGATCTACTTCCCACAAAAAGCTTCCTATCAAAATATAAGTGCCCATTGACAATGTACCTGGTCACCCAAGACCTCTGATGGAGATGTACAATGAGATTAATGTCATTTTCATGCCTGCTAATGCAACATCCATTCTGTACCCATAGATCATGGAGTAAATTCAACTTTCAAGTCTTATTATTTAAGAAATATATTTTGTAAGGTTATATCCTGCCAACGATAATTATCACTTTGATTGATCTGGGCAAAATGAATTGAAAACCTCATGTAAAGGATTCAATATTCTAGATGCCATTAAGAACATTCTAGTTCATGGGAGGAGGTTAATATATCAATATTGTAGCAGTTTGGCATTTTTATGAATTCCAAAAATAGATAATGGATTATGTTTGTAAACTGGTCTGTCAGAGGTATCACTTTTAATTGATTAAATTATGATTAGGACTTTGATTGGGATATGTCAGTAAGGTATTGAGTCCCTGCCCCTTGGTGGGTGGGGAATCACAGACAAAAGACATAGAAAAGGACAGAGGTGGAGGTTTATTGATGCTGAGTTTTTGAGCTGGAGTCCTGGGAAGTAAGCATACAGAGAAGCTTGGATGTGAGGAAGGAGAGAAGGCCCCAGGAAAAGAGATGAGCCATTAACCTGATAGTCTACAGCAGCTGAGCCCAGAGAGAAACAGAGCCCCAGGAAGAGAGGGACCAAAGAAGCCTGAACTCTTGGCACACATTGGCAGCCATCTTACTCCAAAACATTGCAGCAGACTTTGGTGAGGGAATTAACTTATATTTATGGCTTGGTAACTGTAAGCTTCTACCCCAAATAAATAACTTTTATAAAAACCAACTGATTTCTGGTATTTAGCATCAGCACCACTTTGGTTGACTAATACAAATATTAACAGTACTTTGTAAGAAGCTGATTCTAACTCTCATGGATGATAATTAGAAGTTCAAGACTTCAGAGAAGGAAGTCACTGCAGATGTGCTGGGAATAGCAAGACAACTAGAATTAGAGGTGGGGCTTAAAGATGTGTATGAATTGCTGAGATCTCATGATAAACCTTTAACAGATGTGGAATTGCTTCTTATGGATGAGCAAAGAAAATGATTTCAGTAGCCCGCTAGTAAAATGGGATGGAAACTACTACTAGTGAAGATGCTTTGAACATTGTTGAAATGACAACAAATGATTTAGAATATTACATCAACTTATTGGATAAAACAGCAACAGGGTTTGAGAGGAATGACTCCAATTTTGAAAGAAGTTCTACTGTGGGTAAAATGTTATAAAACAGCATCACATGATATTGAGAAATCTTTTTTGAAAGGAAGAGTAAATCATTGCAATAACTTTGTTTTCTTACTTTAAGAAGTTGCCACAGCCACCCTTCAGCAACCATAACCCTGAGGGTAAGCAGTCAACAAAATTGAGGTAAGAACTTCCCCAGCATAAAAATAGACTACATGAAGTATAATGATAACAGAAATAAAAGCCTCAGTCATTTTTTGAGCATGTTTAACTTTATGAAAGATTCCCAGCTATCTTTTTTTTTAATTTTATACAAACAATATCTTTATGGAACAATAATTTTATTTTCTCCACTTTACAGATGGAGAAACAGAGTTACTCAGAAGTCGATTAACTTCCCCAGAGTTATCAGGTTGGTAAGTGGCAGAACCAGTTTTCAAATCAATGTATTCTGAGTGACCATATCCATTCCTTTCCGATGTCCCCAGCAGTGGATGATGGCGACTTTTGGTTTTTCAGATTGCTTCTAACAGTTTGAGAATTTCTTCTTTGTTTTTGATTTTCTTTCCCCCTGTGTTTAGGGGACCTCTTTCTTTATAAATTGCCCCATGGACATGAATGGTAGCAAATGCATACTTAGAGTCAATGTAAATGTTTACTGCTTGTCTGGCGGCTAGCTGCAGTGCTCGGACCAGCGCCCAGAGCTCTGCCCATTGCGCAGACCATCTCCGCGGTAGAGACGCTGCTTCCACCACCCGTTTCGTAGTGGTGACTGCATACCTAGCAAGCTTTTCCCCGTTTTTAACAAGACTGCTCGCATCTGTAAATAGTGTCTAATCTGGGGAAGGGAGTGGTTTGTCTTGGAAGTCGGGGCGACTGGTGTAAACCTCTTCTGTCACTTCATTGCAGTCATGTTCTGGAGCTCCTTCCTCTTCTGGCAAAAAGGTGGCAGGGTTTAGACTGCGCACCATTTCTATTGTCACTCTGGGGTTTTCACAGAGTAAATCTTGAAAATGTGCAAGCTGGGGATTCGATATCCACCGATGCCCATGTGAGTTCATTAGGACAGTGACTGCGTGTGGCACCATAACGTGAATGGCCTGTCTGAGGGTTAATTTGTCAGCTTCTTTGACGAGGGTCATGGTTGCTGCCAAGGCTTTTAGGCAGGGCAGCCACCCTGCGGCCATGGAGTCCAGCTGCTTGGAGAGGTAAGCAATAATCTTTGCCAGGGGCCGACTGTTTGTGTGAGAACCCCCAATGCTACTCTGTTCTTTTCATGCACGAACAGGTTGAAGTTTTGAGTTACATCTAGGAGCCCCAAGGCGGGGGCTGGGCCGAGTTGTCTTTTGATGTTTTGAAAGGCCCCCTGTTGAGCTTCTCCCCAGGCAAGAGGCTCTTTTTCTGGACCCACCAGAGCTTCATAATGGGGCTTGGCCATTGTTGCAAACCTAGGAATCCAGATGCAGCAGAACCCTGCAGCTCTGAGGAACACGTGAAGCTGTCTTTTTGTGGTGGTGTAAGGGATGGTGCAGATCACATTCTTTCGTTCAGGTCCGAGTGTCTGTTGCCCTTGTGTGATGCTGAACCCCAGGTACTTGACTTGCCATTTACAGATCTGAGACTTCCTCCAAGACACTTTGTACCTAGTCTGTGTTAAAAGTTGTAGGAGAGTCTGGGTACTCTCCAGCAGTCTTCTTCCATTTTACTGGCAAGCAGGAGGTCATCTACATATTGTAAGAGAGCACACCTTCAGTTTTCCCCGGGGTAGGTGGCCAAATCTGCTGCCAAACTTCCCTGAAAAGGGTAGGAGAGTTTTTAAAGCCCTGTGGAAGCTGGGTCCAGGTTAGCTGAGTTTTCTGCAGGGTTTTGGGATCTTCCCATTCAAAGGCAAACAGAGGCTGGCTCGCAGGGGCCAACTGTAGGCATAAGAAGGCATCATTCAGGTCCAGGCAAGTGAGCCAGGTGGCTTCAGGTGGCAGCTATCCTAACAGGATGTACGGGTTGGGAACAACTTGATGTAAGGTGAGTAGTGCTATTAATGGCTCGTAAATCCTGCACTGGTCGATATCCGGTCCCATCTGGCTTTTTTATTGGCTATAATCGGGTGTTCCAAGGTGACTGGCATTTGATTAGGATCCCCTCTCTCTTTAGGCAGTCTATATGTTCCGCTATGACCAATTGCACTTCACAGAGGATCGGATACTGTCTCTGCTGGATCAGGATCACTCCAGGCTTCAGGTCGATGATGATGGGTACATGGTTCCGTGCCATTCCTGGTGGGGTTTTTTTTTCTCATTGTCTGATTGTTGTTTGTTTGTCTTCTTTAGGAGGTACTGGGAACCAAACCCAGAACCTCTCAAGTGGGAGGCAGGTACTCAACTGCTTGAGCCACATCTGCTCTCCCCTCTTTCATTCTTGATATTGGTAGTTTGTGTAGTATCCCTTTTTTTTCTTTGTCATTCTTGCTAGAGGTTTTTCAATGTTATTAGCTTTTTCAAAAAGTTTTATGGAATTTAGTCTAGTTTTCTTCTTTCTATTTCATTGTCAGACTTTTAAAAATCTAATCTTAACTATTGCCTTCCTTACTTGATATGGTCCTTTTTTTTCAATAATTTTTACTTTTAGAACAGTTTTAGATTTATAGAAAAATTGTGATGATAGTACAGATTTCCCACATATCCCATACCTAGTTTCCTCTATTTCTAACATCTTACTGCTGTGTGGTACATTTGTTAAATTAATGAACCAATATTGACCCATAATTACTATCAAAATCCATATGCTATTTGGATTTCCTTAATGCCCTTTTTCTATTCCAGGATCCCATCCAGGATTCCACATTACATTTAGTTGTCATGCCTCCTCAGGCTCCCTTGACTGTGACAGTTTCTCAGACTTCCCTTGATTTTGATGGCCTCCAGAGTTTTGAAGAGTACTGCCCATGTGTTTTGTTGGGTGTTCATCTTTTGCAATTGTCTTATGTTTTCTCATGGTTAGACTGGGGCTATGTGTTTTGGGGAAGAAGACCTCAGAGGTAGAGTGCCATTTATATCACATTATGCTAAGGGTATACAATATGTTGAAGTTGACTTTGAGCACCTGGCTGTGATACTGTGAAGTTCCTCTTTTCCCCCTTTTCCATACTGTACTCTTTGGAGGTCACTATACACTGCCCACACTTAAGGAGTAGGGAGTTGTGCTGCTTGAGGACAGAATAACTACATAAATTATTTGGAATTCTTCTACATGGGAGATTTGTCTCTTCTTCACCTTTTACTTACCTATTTATTGAGCCAATCATTCATTTAGATCAGTACAGACTCTTGGATATGCACTTTATACTTTGCATTATAATCCAGTTCTACTTCATTATATTTTTGCCCAAATTGTTCCAGCTTTGGACATTGGGAGCCATTTCAGTTGGCTCCTGTGTCCCTTTGACACACCTTGTCATCATGGCTTTCTTTCTTTTGTCCGTCCTTCCTTCCTTCCTTCCTTCCTCCCTCCCTCCCTCCCTCCCTCCCTCCCTCCCTTCCTTCCTTCCTTCCTTCTTCAGGTCCTAGGAAGTACTGAGATTCCTGTTGATCTATTACCTCTGGGGCTCCTGAGGTTATTTGCCTTCAAGTTGCAAAACAGTCTCTACCTTCTTAATATGCTTCTTAATGTCTGATTTCACTGCAAAGCTTGTTTCCTGGCAGTAGTCATAAAATAAGCTCTCTCTAAAAGCCAGTTCCTAAGATCTCTACAAAAGTAGGCCCAAAGAAGGGTCCCTAGCTTTTACCTCAAATAAATGTCCTTTAGAAAAGCCAACAGATTTCTGGTACTTTGCACCAGCACCCCTTTGGCAGACTAATACACTGATAAAATAGTTTTAGTTGCTTAGTTAATAAATAAAAGTACCCAATTTATTTTGAAGTAAAAGCTTACTAGAAGTTGTAACTAAATGTTAAGACAAAACACTATAAATGCCTTATATGATAAAACAGCAAAAGTATAGTATCTGAAATTGGTGAAACTGGCTGGATTTAGCCTATACTTATTGTGATGGCAATCTTAAACTGAATGTACCTTAAATTATGATTATTTTGTGACTAGCTTACTAGTTTTGCCCTTAGACTTGAGCTATTTTGATGTAATTCTAGACTAATTAACCTTTGTTTATGATTACTTCAAGATAGTCTCACCCTTATATATGCTTGTTATTGTGATGGTAATTCTAAACTGACCTTGCCCTTTGCTTAAAATTGTTTCAGGACTGGCTTCACCATTGTGATGGTAACTACTCTATTCTCCCCTGTTTGGATCCTTGGCAACTTCTGCTCCTCATGATGCAGGGGAAGGCAAATTTGAGACATCCCTATCTCTCATCTTTCCACTGGGGTTAATAAATCTGCTTTCTCTCATGATTACCCAGGCAGATGCCACAATATTTGAGGAAATTAGTGCCTGGTGGAATCCTTGACCCTTGGGGTTGAATGCCAATTCTTCTACTCCTGCAGCTGCCAGAGTATAGTTATCTCCAAGGTCTGGGGAGTGGGGGACCTCCTGCCACAAATAGAAAGGATCCTGAAGGCCACAGTTCATGAAAGAAACCAGTGTTTCCTTTGACTTCAGGAACCTCAGTGAGTATATACTGCAATTGGAATTGTTCATCTGAGATCCGTCAAAGTAAAAATGGGAAATAAGTAAAGTCCTGAAGAAAAGGAAAATACTGTAGGCTGTATTTTAAAACATTGGGAGCCTATAACTAGAGACCAAAATTCTTGTGCAAAACAGCATGATCACAATACAGACTAGAAAAGTAAGAAATAGACTTCAAAGAAATCTTTTGATTATAATGTAATTTTAGTTAAACTTATTTTATAAAAGAATGAAAATTATAAGTAACATTAGTGTGTTGTGTGCTTTTGTGCCCAAATCTCTACTTGTGTCTGCCTATCTGTTTAGCATATATTTTCATACTTCAGGATTGTAATATCAAATTAAATAATGAAAATTCTTAAAAGAGCTCTATTCAAATTATTAAAAATTAAATAAGTGGTTATATATATAAATGAATATTCCTGGAGCCCAAATTAGAGAAGCTAAGCAGGATGAAAGATGATATAGAGATCTAATATATAAACTATTAGGAGAGGAAAAAAGAATTTTCCTAAGCTCCTTGACCTACTCTCCTCCACCACCAGTACATTCACTTTGAGAGAGATATGGGGAAAGGGCTAGGTGGACAAGACAAGAAAATGTGCATTTACCTGAAAATTCTGTTTACTAGGCCAGGGACTGAAGAATCAGAGCTTGTCCTGTAATTCCCTATTTTAAACCTTTTGTTAGCAGAACAAAAGTTTTAGGTTCTTGGCAACATTGCATAAAGGAATTTAAGGACTTGGCATAGGGTAGGAAAGGGAGTCAAGGATTTATTAAGAAATAAGAAAAGAGATTGTACCCACCACAAACATGGGTGTGGTCATCCTACAGGGTGAAATATGCATGTGGGTAATGGGTGCAAGACTTTTAAGACCTTTCCTCCTCTCCTTTGTCATATTAAAGAGGGATTGCATGTTATTTGCTGTCCTGATTGGTTGTCTTTCTACCTTCAACTGTCTACTTTCAGGGAACCAATGGGGAAGCCTTTTGATTTGGAGATATCTGGGATTTCTTTTGAGCCTGAGCATTTCAGATAGGACCTTGTGACCAAGATCTTTGTGGGTTCTTCAGCTGTAACAGGTATGGCTTTGCTCTCAATCAGCTGCCTACCCTGAGGGGGTTTCTGGGTGGGGTGTTATGGCTATGTTCAGATCAGTGGCCTTACCTGTTTCCTATACTAAACTGTCCCAACTCTCCCCTTAGAGAGTTTGCATGCTTATTTTTATGGGGGAGCTGAAGGGCAATGGTCATTCTTCTGTTACTGCTTCCTGCTGGTTATGGGCAGTGGTCTTTGCCTGACAGAGTGTGAAACTCTTTGGCTATTTTATTAAGTCTGAGGGACAGTGGGTACTGCACTGTGGTTGGAACTGGATGAAATCCCCACATGACTAATACCTTGTTCTGAAAGGTATTGATTCTGGGAAAAATAAAACCTAGTTAGATCCTACTACATGATCCTACTACAAAGATAAAGAAAATAGGGGTAAGCAGCCTCCATGGCTGGGGTCCAGCCATGACATACTGGACCATGGGAGGGAGAAAGGCCAACTGCCTTTCTATTTATATAGAAGAACATTTCTCCCTGAGGAACAAGTAAGTTGCTCTAGGTCTGCTGTTAGCATGTTTAGAGCTCTGTGATTTAGCAGCACCATAGCAGCAAGTGAATCTCTTTGTTGCCACAGGGATTTTAAGGCCCTCTGGGCCTTGCTAATAAACAAAAGAGGGCACAGACAGGCTCTTATTAAAAGCCTAGACTCACCAGTCTTTGTTGGGTGTGAGGGCGTGTTACTTATCGCTTTATCTCCTGCCATGGCTCAGCAAATATGTTAGGGGAACACTCTGGGTTTCTAGGTTCTTGTCTATGTTGCATAAAGGAATTTAAGGACACACCATAGTGTGTACAAAAGAGTAAAAAGCTTATTAAGAAACAAGAAAAGAGATAGTACCCATGCCAGACAGGGGTGTGGGTGTGCTGCAGGGTGAAACGTGCTATTAATTTACTTTTAAAACAGTTTATAAACTTTCAGTGGCAATTTTCCTTTCAATTAAAAAAGGAAGTACAACAAAAGAATAAATACAATTGTTCATTTGGCTGACTACTTCCTTTACTATGCCTAATCCAAATCCATGAAATTAAGATTAGGCATCATCCTGATCCCTCCTGAGAGTCCTTCCCAAAAAGCCCTATAGTCATATCTCAGAGAATGAGAGTCCCAAGGAACTTGACCTACAAAGTTGGTAAAGAAGTGGGGTAATTTTAGGAGATTCTAAAATGAGATCTTGGAGCTGAGTCATCTGTCACTGGCAGGAAATGAGCACTTTCTCCCTAATGGTAGGTCCAGAAATGA
>JAQZBX010059467.1:0-17513 GCA_029593785.1 Cabassous unicinctus
TCAATTCTGGGTGTATACCCAGCTGTGGAATCACTGTATCATACAGAAGATCTATACTTGTTTTTTTGAGGAACTGCAAAACTTGCCTCCACAATGGCTGGACCATTCCACAATCACACCAGCAGTGGATGAGGGTTCCCATTCCTCCACATCCTTTCCAACACTTATAGTCTGCTGTTTTTTAAATATCCCCAATTCTAATGAGTATAAGATGATATCTCATTGTAATTTTGGTTTGCATTTCTCTAATAGAGATTTCAAGAATTTCTTCATGTGCTTTTTAGCCATTTGTATTTCTTCCTTGGAGAAGTGTCTTTTCAGGTTATTTGCCCATTTTTTAAAATGGGTTGTCTTTTTATTTTTGAGGTGTAGGATTTCTTTATATGTGCAGGATGTTAGGCACCTGTCAGATACATGGTTGCCAGATTTTTCCCCTATTAGGTAGGCTGCCTTTTTATTTTCTTGATAACATCCTTTGAGGTGCAAAAGCTTTTAATTTTGAGGAGATCTCATTTATCTCTTTTTCCTTTTGCTGCTCATGCTTTGGGTGTGAAGTTCATGAAACCATTTCCTATTACAAGGTCCTGTAGATGTTTCCCTACATTATCTTCCAAGGTCTTTATGGTTTTTGCTGTTATATGTGGATCTTTGATCCATCTTGAGTTGATTTTTGTACAAAGTATGAGATGGTGTTCCTCTCTTATTCTTTTGCATATGAATATCCAGTTCTCTAAGCACCACTTGTTGAAGAGGCCATTCTCTCCTAACTGAGTGATCTTGGTGGCCTTATTGAATATCAGATGACTGTATATGCAAGGATTTATGTCAATACCCTCAGTTCTGTTCCCTTGGTCAGTGTGTCTATCCTTGTGCCAATACAATGAGGTTTTGACCACTCTAGCATTGTAGTATGTTTTAAAGTCAGGTAGCATGATACCTCCAACTTCATTTTTCTTTTTCAATATGTCTTTGGCAATTTGGGGTCTCTTACCCTTCTAAATAAATTTTGTAGTTAGTTTTTCCAGTCCTTTAAAAAATACAGCATTGATTTTTATTGGCATTGCATTAAATCTGTAGATTAATTTGGATGGGATAGACATCTTGATGATGTTTAGCCTTCCTATCCATGAACAGGGAGTATTCTTTCATTTATTAAGTCTTCTTTGATTTCCTTTAACAGTGTTGTGTAGTTTTCTGTATATAAGTCCTTTACATCTTTAGTTAAATTTGTTCCTAGATATTTGATACTCTTAGTTACTATTGTAAATGATATTTTTTTCTTGATTTCCTCCTCAGATTGCTCATTATTGGTGTACAGAAATGGTACTGATTTTTAAGAATTGATCTTATTGCCTGCAATGTTACTGAACTCCTTTATAAGTTCCAGAAGCTTAGTTCTAGATTTCTCAGGGTTTCCTATGTGTAGGATCATGTCATCTGCAAATAATGAAATTTTTACTTCTTCTTTTCCAATTTGGAAGTCTTTTATATCTTTTTCTTGCCTCAGTGCTTGAGCAAGTACTTCTAAGACAATGTTAAATACGATTGGTTATAGTGGGCATCCCTGCCTTGGTCACAATCTCAGAGGGAAGGGTTTTAGGATTTCACCATTGAAGATGATGTTAGCTTTGTGTTTTTCATATATACCCTTTATCATGTTCAGAAATTTTCCTTCTATTCCTATCTTTTTGCAGTGTTTTTATTAGGAAATGGTGCTGTGTTTTATAGAAGGTATTTTTGCATATAGAGATGATCATGTGACTTTTACCTTTCAATCCATTTATGTGGTATATTATATTGATTGATTTTCTTATGTTGAAACATCCTTGCATACCCGGGATTAAACCTACTTGGTCATGGTGTATAATTCATTTTATATGCTGTTGAATGTGATTAGAAATTATTTTCTTGAGGATTTTAGCATCTAAGTACATTAGGGAAATTGGACTGTAATTTTCCTTTCTTCTGGTATCTTTTTTGGCTTTGGTATTAGGGTTATTTTGGTATCAAAGTCTGTGTTAGGCAATATTCCTTCTACTTCTATTTTTTGGAAGATTTCAAGCAGGATTGGTGTTAGCTCTTTCTGGGATGTTTGCTAGAATTCAGCTGTTGAGCTGTCTTGTCCTGTGCTTTTCCTAGTTGGGAGGTTTTGATAATCGAGTCTATCTGTTTACTTGTAATTGGACTGTTGAGTTCATCAATTTCTTCTTTTGTCAATGTAGGCTGTTTGTGAGTTTCCAGGAATTTGTCAATTTCCTCAAAATTATCATTCTTGTTAGCCTATAATTTTTCAAAGTATTCTCTTTTGATACTCTTAATTTCTGTGGGGTCAGTAGTGATTTTCCTTTCCTCATTCCTTATTTTGTATATTTGCATCTGCTCTATCTTTTTCTTGGTTAGTCTGGCTAAGGGTTTGTCAATTTTATTGATCTTCTCGAAGAAACAGCTTTTGATTTTGTTTATTTTTTCTAGCACTTTCTCATTTTCTATTTTATTTAGTTCTGCTCTAATCTTTGCTATTTCCTACTTTCTACTTCCTTTGGGGTTAGTTTTTTGTTGTTTTTCCAATTCCTCCAGCTGTGCAGTTAGGTCTTCAATTTTAGCTCTTTCTTCATTTTAATATATGCTTTGATGCCTATGAATTTCCTTCCCAGTACAGCTTTGGCTGCATCCCATAGGTTTTGGTATGTTGTGTTTTTATTTTCATTTGTTTCAAGTTAGTTACTGATATCTTTAGAGATTTCCTACTTGACCCACTATTTGTCTAAGAGTGTGTCGTTTAACTTCTATATCTTTGTGCCTAATCTGGTTCTCTGGCCCTTGGTGATTTCCAATTTCATTCCATGGTGGTCAGAGAAATTATTTTGTATAATCTCAATCTTTCTGAATTCACTGAGAGTGTTCTTTGGCCTAGCATGTGTTCTATCTTGGAGTATGATCCATGTGCACTCGAGAAGAATGTATATCCCGCTACCTTTGGGTGTAGCATTTTGTAGATGGCTATTAAGTCAAGGTCCTCTATTATATTATTCAAAGTCTTTATTTCTTTATTAATTCTCTATATAGAGGTTCTGTCTACTGGTGATAATGGTGTATTAAAGTCCCCCAGTATAATTTTAGAGTAATTTATTTCTCCACTTAGTTTTTCCAGTGTTTGCCTCATGTATTTTGAAACACCATGATTAAGTGCATAAATGTTTATGATTGTTCTCTCCTCTTAAAAAATTACCCCTTTTACTAATATATAGTGTCCATCTTTGTCTCTTTCAATAGTTTTGGATTTAATGTCTACTTTGTCTGATATTATGATATCTGTTCCTGCCCTTTTTTGGTTGTTGTTTGCTTTGAAATTGTTTTCCACTAATTCACTCTCAGCCTCCTGAATCCATGGCTCTAAGGTGGGTTTTTTGTGGACAGCATTTAGATAGTTCATGTTTCCTTTACTTTCTGCCAATCTGTGTCTCTTGACTGGTGAATTTAATCCATTAACATTCAGTGTTATTACTCTCAATGAATTTCTTACATGAGCCAAGTTTTCTTTTGGTTTATGTATTTCATACATTGTTCTTATTTCTTTTTGTCTTTTTAGTTGTTCTTGCACTCTCCTTCAACTCTCTCTCTCCTCTTTTTTCTGTCAACCTGTAGAACTTCCTTTAGAATTTCTTGAAGTACAGGTTTCTTATTGGCATACTCTCTTAATTTCTGTTTATCTGTGAATATTTTGAACTCTCCATCATTTTTGAATGCCAGCTTTGCTGGATAGAGAATTTGTGGCTCTAATTTTTTTCTTTCAGTACCTTGACTATGTCATACCATTGTCTTCTTGCCTCCATTGTTTCCAATGAGAAATCAGAACTTAATCTTATTGTGCTTTCCTTGTATGTGATGATTCTCTTCTCTTGCTGCCTTGAGGATTTTCTCTTTGTCTTTAGCATTGGATATTTTGATAATTATATGTCTTGGAGTAGGCCTGTTGGAATTTATACTGTTTTGAGGGTGCTGTACTTCCTGGACATGTACATCCATCTCCCCCAATAGGGTTGGGAAGTTTGCAGCCATTATCTCCTTCAACACTCCTTCTTTTCCCTTTCCCTTCTCTTTTCCTTCTGGGATGCCATAATGTGTATGTTTGTGTAGTTTGTGATGTCAGTTAAATACCTAAGTCCCTGCTGGATTTTTTCTATGTTTTTATCTATCTGTTCTACTGTCTGTTTCATTTCAGAAGTACTGTCTTCCACATCACTAATTCTTTCTTCTGCCTGTTCAAATCTGCTATTATCTGACTCCACCATCTTTTTGATTTCTTGAATTGTGTCATTCATCACCATAATATCCATTGTCTTTTTATGTATGCTTACCTTTTCTTCAGTATGTTCTCCAAGTGTTTTCTTAATATCCTTAATCTCTTACTTCACTTCATTAAGTTGGTCCCTGATATTTGCTTGTGTAGCTTTGATTAGTTGTTTGATGTACTGCATCTCTTGCTGTTTTTAGTTTGTTCATTGGACTGGTCCATGTCTTTCTGTTTTTCTGTATGGCTTGTAATTTTTTGCTGCCCTCTGCTCATCATTTTCTCTTGATGGGTTTATTCAGTTGATTAGCTTATTTCTCTGCTCTAGAGTTTTATTTGGCTGGTGGTACTGTGTGTGTGTTATATTTTCTCTTTCATACTTTTTTCTTCTCTTTCTATTTCCTTGCTTTTTCCTATATTTCCTTGAAGGAAAAAGATTAGGGCCATAGGAATCAGAATAGGTAAGGGAAAAGGGATAAAAGTAATAATAATGAAAGTTAGAAGAGGGGCTGTATAAGACTTAGTAAAATCAATATTTAACTCCTGTAGGCAGTGTAGAGTAAAAGGGAAAATAAAGTGGAATACCTACAATGGAATGGGAAACCAAATAGAGGAAAATATATAGAATAATTTAAAGGTCAGAATGATTAGGAGAATGCAAAAGCATAAAGAAAAGGCTGAAAGGAAAAAGTTAATTAAGAAAAAAGAAAGAAAATAGAATTGACAAGATAGGAATCAAAGCCCATGAAGTTGAGGACTAATGAAAACAGGTGGAATGTAAGAATCACAACAGAAAGCAGAAAGTAGAAAGATGAAGGAAGGAAAAGAGATAGCATTGGTAGACAAAATCAATTTGGACAGAGAATAGGAAATCACTGAAGAAGAAGCACAGCAAAGAAGAGACAAGCCAGCAGAACCTAATTTAAAAAAAAGAAAGAAAAAAGAAAGGGGGAGATAGAGGAAAGAAAAGCAAGAGACAACAAGTAAACAGAAAAACCAAACAACCACACAAGGAAGCAGTCAAACAAATCTAAGGAAGAACAGTATTCCTTCTTGGGCCCTTGTGGAACCTTCTTGTATTTATCAATCAATTTCCCTGCAAAGTTCTATCTGTAGATTTTGAGGCAGATTTTAGCTATAAATATAAATTTAAAAGGGAAATTCATTTTTTACTTTTTAAAGTGACTGTCTTTTTTTTTTTTTTTGGTGAAATAAGGGATCCAAAATATGCCCTCTTCTAGACCACCCCCTTCACTGAGGGGACCCTAACTAGGCTCATGGACACAAATCAAGCAGTTCCCTTTTCCTGGCCTCCCCAGGGAAGCTGAAGCTCTGATGCTAGTCAGTGCAGAATGATAAAAAAGCCTGACTCTGCACCCTCTGGAGCCAAGCCTCAGTGTCACTGGGCTGCTGGGTAAACCAGGCTTCCCCATTAGTTCCTCCTCTCCCCTCAGCCTGGCACTGCTTCAAGCTGGCTTATCTGCTCCGCAAAGCTATGAGGGTGTCCAGGCAGCCAAATTGACAGAAAGGAAACCCCTCTCCACCTTCTGTCAGAACCCTTCCCCTCTCAGAGAATGCTCCATCTCACCAGGTTTCCAGCAGTGGTTGGGGCGTATCCCTGGGCAGCTAGGTAAATCAAACTTCCTCAACAGATTCACCACTACCCTCAACCTGGCTCTGCTTCAAGCCAGATTTTTTGTTCCACAAAGCTGCAAGGGGTACCAGGCAGCAAAATCCACAGAAAGGAAAGCCCTCTCGACCCTCCACCATAATCCTCCCACTCTCAGAAAATGCTCCCTCTCACCAGGTTGCCAGCG
Source organism: Cabassous unicinctus (assembly GCA_029593785.1). Classification (NCBI taxonomy): domain Eukaryota; kingdom Metazoa; phylum Chordata; class Mammalia; order Cingulata; family Chlamyphoridae; genus Cabassous; species Cabassous unicinctus. The sequence goes on from JAQZBX010059467.1 coordinate 6,109, forward strand.
GTAGTCACATCTCAAACCAGCCTTTTCCACTGAGTGTAGGGCTCAGACATCTGTGTTAACCTCCATGGGCAGTGCTAAAACTCATGAATCTCTATTGAGCAATCCACACCACTGAGCTGCCTCCAGATAGATGTCCCAAGCCTCTCACTCCATGTGCCCACAGCACAAACCCCTGGGCAGGACACCATCACCAATTAGCTGTTCTCAGAGAGCTAGTCAGTGAGTGCCCTCCTAAACTGATGCCATCTTACATCCCATATCCTATTTCTTTTTAAAAGATACTTAGATTACATAAATGTTACATTAAAAAGGTAGTGAATTTGCATATGCTTTGCTCCCAACACCTCCCATATTTTCCCACATTAATGACATCTTTCACTGGTGTAGTACATTTGTTACAATTGATGAGCACATTTTGAAGCACTGCCACTAAACATAGATTATAGTTTACATTGTAGTTTGCACTCTCTCCCATATAATTTTGTAAGCTATGACAAGATATATAATGGCTTGTATCTGTCATTGTAATGTCATTCAGAACAATTCTGTATCCCAGAAATGTCCCCATATTATACTGTTTTCCATATCCCTCCCTTCAGGACCTCCAGTGACCACAGCCTCCACATCAATGATAAAAGTTCTTACATTGCTAGAATCACAATATGTCTTTAGTAGAATACCAGTAAGTCTACTTTAATCCACCATTCATTCCCCAATCCTGAGGATTCTGGGATGGTGATGGCCACTTGATCTTTAGTTGAAAGTGAGTTTATATCCCATGGAGCAGATGGATGGGACTATCTTGCTTGCAGTTGCACACACTCTCTCTTCCTTGGGATGGTTGTTGTCCATAATCATCTCTTTTTGCACTGTCCTGGGTGAGTAGGTGTTGAAACTCTGTTAATATTCAGGGCCCAATTGGCACACAGACAACCCAAAGATTTAAGTCTCCTGAGGATACACCTATCAACTCTAGATTAAATATAGGTTTGAATAGAAGGGGCAGAAGGGCAATGTTTAGGGAAAACACCACTGAGTCTAACTCTCTCACACTGGGGAGCATAAATTCTAAAGTAGGGCCCACTGACAGGGCACCAAATTCCTGAGCTGTCTGCCCTGTCTCTATTGTTTCTGGATGTCTCCACTATTTGAGGCAATATTTACGCTGGCAGTCAATGTGATCCTGCTGAGATGTGCATAAGCATAATGTCTGGAGTGACCTCCTGACCCAACTTTGAAGACTCTTAGCAATATAAACTCATTTGTCTTTATCCTTTGGGTAATTGTCTTTTTTTCAGTTGCCTTGATAGGTGGGACTTGGTAGTAATCCCTCTGTGCCAGGGAACCTTTTCCGCAGGAGTCATCTCCCACACTGGAGGGAAGGTAATGCATTTATATGCTGAGTTTGGCTTAAAGAGAAACCATACTTGAATAAAAAGGAGGCGCTCTGAAGGTAAATCTTAGGCACCCTATAATACTAGCCTAACTTTCAATTTCAAAAGAAAAGGTTCATAAGTACAGTCATCAGTGTCAAGAGCCTGTCAATGGTCCATCCTCCTTCACTAGTCACTGCCCCTGAACTTAGGCAATTTTGCTGTCCCAATAGAGAATGTGGCAGAGCTCCACAAGATGGGAATTGGATATTCTTTCAATTATTGTGTGCATCTCTACCCACTGTGACAATGCCCCATGGACCCTAACACATTTAAATGCCTTATAGGTATGCCCCAGGTGAACTTCCTCCCCTGAATCCTCTATCACTGACACCCTGCAGCAATGATCCTCCACTTCCACTGTTGTAACCCTCATGTTTTTCAAAACTTCTTCAAAAATGAAGCTAAGAAAATAACCAAATACAATTAATTAGAAAATGAAATAATGATATTTTAAAAATAACAAGTAAAATACAATTTTTTAAAAAAAATTGGAATAATAAAATATATAAAATTAAAAACATTTTTGACATAATGTTTTCATGACTGTAAGATCTGTTATCATTTCTTCCATTTATTCCCCCAGTTTCTTATTTTTTATTTTGTCCTCAAAGAAGATTTATGTTACAGAAGAGTCATTTATTTAATATACGGGATTCTCATATATACAACATCTTCCCCCTTTGCCCTTTTTCCCTATTAATAACATTTTACATGTGGATGGTACATTTGTTACAATTGATGTACAAATATTGAAGTATTGTTAGTAACCATGGTCAATGATTTGCATTATGGTTTACATTTTGGATCATATACTTTTATAAATTTTGATGAAACTTTTCATGGTCTGTATCCCACAGGTAGCCAATGTTTCAATATTTATACATCAACTGTAACAAATGAACCATTCTCAGTTCTCTTTTAGTTACAACTTGCATGGTAAATTTCTTCCATCCTTTTACCTTCAACATATTTATATTTTGAATGTAAGATATGTCTCTTGCAAACAGCATATAGTTTGTTCATGCTTTTTAATACATTTTCACAATCTCTTCCATTTGACTGAAAAGTTGATTCCATTTGTATTTAAAGGCACTACTGATAATATAGAAATTTCTTCTCTCATTTTTCTGTTTTATCTTTGTGAATTTTATGCTGTTATTGTCTCTCACTGTAGCATATATGGCTTTGAATTTTTCCCACAGCCCTTTCAGTCCTTTCATCTTCTAATCCCAGAAGCATTTCATTTCTTAGTATTTACACAGTAAGCCTTGAGAAATAACTGCGCTCATGACTGATAATAAAATGTATGGCAGAATTCTCTCCAGAAACTCTATGAATAATCTGATCTATGAACTGCTTGATCACCTTTGTATCAATAGATCCGTTTGTAATTACTGTAAAGATGTAACTTCAGCCCTACTGACAAATATTGTAAATAATCATATTACATAGTTACTGTGAAAGTGTAACTTCTGCCCTGCTGGAAAACATGGTGAATGTCTGGGCATTGTTTATCTGTCTTGAGCACTGCACTTTTTAGTCATGCTACCCCTTCACATTCCCTCTCCATCTGCACATAGACAAGGTAAAAAAGTTCCCTCTTGTTTGTGGCAAGTGTGGCTTGAGCTTCAGAATTTTCATGCTCTCTGCCCACTGCCACTTGTCAGGATTTAGGCCATGCCCAGTCTCAGATTCTCAAAGAGAGAGGTTTTCCCCTCTGTACCATTGAGGATGAGGCCCCACATAATCCCCCTATTAAACACTCTTTGTTCACCAAGCTTGAATTGTGTGAGTCTTTCTTTGGTGTGAAATATCCCTCTCAGTTTGGTGGGAAGCTGTCATTTTACATGGCTCCCTGCTTGGAACACTCACTTCTGTTTAAAATTAATGTGCTTTCTTGTGTTGTACCATTTTGAGTGCCTTCCAAATTCTATCTGATGTTTTTCATTTGTTTTTAGCCCATGAGGTTAGAATGTAATGAACTAAATGTATAACAATTATCTTCGGTTTGACACCTATTTAACTTCAATAGCATGCACATATACTATAAACCTGTGAACCCCCATCATTTTTTACTTCTTACCACTTATGTGTTTCCTCATTTTATGTACAAAAGTCTTGATTTATCATTAAATTTTATTCATTTTCATCTTAGCAGATGTAGGAAAGAAATGGTGTTACCTACCAAAGAATACAATACAATAATGCTGGCATTTACAATTATCCAAATGTTTACCTTTATGCAGATCATTGTCTCTTTAGGCTGTTTTGAAGCACTTTATAGTGTACTTTCACTTCAGTCTGAAAAGCTACCATTAGCATTGCTTGTGAGGCAGGTCTTGTGGTGATGAATTCCATCAGCTTTTTCCCCTCAGCTTTTGTTTAACTGAGAATGTCTTAATTTCTCATTTTAGAAAGAGTGATTCACTGTGTATAAATTTTCAGCTGGTGGTTGTTTTACTTCAGCAATTTAATTATTTCAACCCATTCCCCCTAGCTTCCATTGATTTCTGATGAGAAATCAATCAGCAGTAAATCTAATTGTGACTCCCTTGTATGTAAAATGTAGCTTTTCTCTGGCAACTTTCAGAACTCTTTCATTATCCTTGCATTTGGTAGTGTAATCAATATATGGTGGGGTATATTTTCTCATGATTATCCTATTTGGTGATCTCTGAGTCCCTTGGATTTGCATATGGGCCCTGGGTGGCCACCCACCTGTATGTGGGCTGGTGTGGCAGAGTGGCTATGCTGCTGGAGTGTCTGTGCTGCAGAGATCCCAGATAACACACCAGCACCTTTACTGAGTGCTCTGCAGCAAACTGAGCCCCTGTTGGGGGATATAAACCCACATGGGGCAGATGCCTGTGTGGGCTGTGGTTTCCTGTCCTTGCTTTTGGATACCACACAGGAAAAGCTGAATTAAGCAAGTCAGTTGTGGGAGATGGAGCAGGTGGTGGAACAGTTATCTGGTCAAATACAGCACCTGGAGCAGCAGCAAGAGCATCAGGAAGAGCTGGTTGACAGTAGTTCTGAGGATGAAGTTGAGGGAGGGGTTATAAAGCAAGCCTGCCCAGTTATTACTCAGAAAAATGAAACATGATCAGGACATGGGGCAGGGAGCAGCTCCTGTGGAGCAGTCCCATGTAGTCCAGCACACCCTCTAATATCCGTACACACAGGCAGAACTCGTTGAATTGGGATGGCAATTTTGGCAAAAGCCTGGAGAACCAGTAGCTGCATGATTGCTCTGGCTGTGTGATGCTGGGGTGGATGGCATTTTGTGTTTTGAAACAGAGACTGAGAAATTAGCATCCCTAACAAGCCATCCACTGTTAAGACAGCAACTGTTGAATGCTCAGTGACATGCTTAGGGAAATCTTAACTATCCCATGATGGAATGTTTGCAGACAGAGATCTGCACTATGTGGCAGGATCCTGGTAAGTTACTGGATGCCGTGAGTTGACAGGCAATCTATGCCAACTTAGTGCAAGTAGTCCATGAGATGGGCATGCATAATGCCATGTTTAATCTTGGTAATCAAGGACCAGACACAGAATGGCTTACAAGCTGAATGAAAGATCTTTTAGTGCAGCATTCCATGTCCCCATCATTCAGTTCTCTAATTGTGATTCTTACCCCATATGTTGGTCAACCAGTTCATGAAGTGACAGCCATGGTGGCCAGCTTGGAGGAGGCAAAAAATTTGCATACATGAGCCCATCCCATGTCTACCAAAGAAAGAGATAATTTCATACCCAGGCAGATGGCAAAACCAAAAGGACAGAACTCTCAAAAGGGGCCAATTAAGGTGATGTGCATGCAGATGTGAAATGATCTGTTGGCTGTCAGGGTAGACTGGGCAAAGATAGATGAGAAGCTGAGTATGGTCTTATTGGATTTGTGGTGCCAGTTAGACCCAATGCAGAACAATGTACAGAGGAAAAAACAGATAGAGTCATTGGCTCAATTGAGTGATTATTTAACAAATATCCTGGAGGGATCCCCCCAGCCGGCATTTACCTTTAAATGCCAGACTGAGGCATCTGAGATGGGGACCCTTGGGACCTTGGAAAGACCAAAGGCCCTTTGTGGAACTAGGCATCAATTGGTCCTGACAAAATGTCCAGCAAGTTCTTGCCCTAAGGGACACATGAGCTGTATGTATGCTCCTATATGGACAGCCTGAAAAAGTCATAGGCATGTACACCTATGTAGATAGATATGGACAAATGGGCCAGGGGTCCTTACAGGTTGTAGGAATCAAGGTGATGTTGGGAATCAGTCACCTACCTCCCCAGGAATTTTCAGTGTGCATCTCCTCCATTCCAGAGTATATACTTGGCATATATGTGTCACACAATGTTACCTTGTAAACTACTATTGGAGAGTTCCATTTTTCTGTCCAAGTGGTTAAGGCTGTAGTGTGAGGACACACTCATCATTCTCCTGTGACCTTGCTGGAGTCTCACAGGACCATTACAATAAAGCAGTATAGATTACCAAGTGGTCATGATGAAATTATTGCTACCATTAAGGAATTGGTTAAAGTTCATATAATCTCGGTTAAATGCTCCAGGATGGCCTGTGCACAAGCCAGATGGGACTTGGCATATGGCTGTTGATTATCAAGAGTTGAACAAGGTGGTTCCTCCCTTCCATGTGGCTGTGCCCTCTATTTTGGGTCTCATGGACACATTGTCTCTTACCTTGGGGACATATCATGGTTTTTATTGGACCTAGCAAATTCATTCTTTTCCATTGATATTGCTGACACCACACAGGATTACTTCATTTTCAAATGGGAAAGATGTCAATGGACTTTTACTGTTTTTCTGATGGGATATGTTCATAGCCCCACCATCTGTCATAGCTTAGTAGCTAAGGACTTAGAGCAATGGAAACACTCAGGAAAAATACACTTGTTTCATTATATTGATGATTTTCTGTTAACCTCTAATTCTCATACAGATTTGGAGGTGACAGTGCCCACATTGATCACTCATTTTCAGGAACAAGGGTGGGTGATAAATCAGGACAAGTTGCAAGGGCCTGGATTATCTGTAAAATTTTTGGATATTGTGTTGTTGGGTAAGATGAAAGTAATCCCAGAAGCCATTATTGATAAAATACAAGCTGTTCCCCAACCCACTACAGTGTGACACCTACAGGTTTTCTTGAGTCTCTTGGAGTATTGGTGAGTTTTGTGCCACAGTTGGCCAAGATTTTGAAGCTGCTTTATAAGTTGACACAAAAGGAGGCCACCTGGGAGTGGACTGATGAAGCCAAGATGACATTTGAGGCCACAAAGTGGGCCATTAAACAGCCCCAGGCTCTCCTAGTGCTGAAATCTGGTCAACCATTTGAAATAGATGTACATATCATAGAGGAGGGGTATGGTTGGGGTCTGTGGCAATGCACAGAATGACTCTGTCAGCCAACTGGATTTTGGAGTCAACTGTGGGAACAAAGAGAAAAGTGTTATAGTTTGATAGAAAGGCAATTAGCTGTTGTATGTGCCACAGCCCAGAGTACTGACACTATAATGTATAGGCCCTGGAGAAAATATTCACCACATACCCCATCAAAGTCTGGGTACCAAACTGGATAGCCTGGTCTCATAGTGGAGTTGATCAAACAGCATTCCTTGCTAAGTGAGGTACATATTTAGAACAGCAAAGCACTTTTGCTTTCAGTCCTCTAAGAAAAGAGCTGCAAAAAGTTTTGGGACCCTTAACATATGCAGGAACATTGAGTCCTGAGGCAGAAGTAACCCCCACCCAGGGCACCTAATACCCCTTTAAGGCTGGGGAAGGGACAATCCTAGAGTCTGAATGGTATACTGATGGGGCCAGTTGAGGCCAGTCTGCTCAGTGGATGGCTATAATCATCCAACCTAAAACTGACACCATATTGTATGAAATGGGCTTTGGTCAAAGTAGCAAATGGGTCAAATTGCAGTCTGTGTGGCTCATTGTAGGAAAAGAAGAAAACCCTTTAACCCTTTGTACTGATAGTTAGGCCATTTTTAAAGGCTTTACAATATGGTTACCAGAGTGGAAACAAATGGATTGGCTCATGGCCCATAGACCTCTATGGGGAAGGCCCATGTGGGAAGACTTCTGGGAATGGGGGTTTTCAAAACAGGTTGTGATACATCATGTGGCCACTCACCACCCACTGGCCTGTCCTGGTAATGATGAAGCAGATCATCATTAATAAAATTGACCCTGAATGTAACAACTGTGCAGGACATTGCCACATGGTTGCATCATAAATTGATGCAGACAGAAGTCCCCACTATGTCAAAAGCTGCTTGTTCATGGGGCTTAGAGGTAGGAATGAAAGTCCTATGGGAGGCATGCAGAGGATGCCCACAATGCTCTCTCATGCATGAGCAGCCTTTGCCTCATACCATGGGACAGATTGAGCATAGCTGAGTTCTCTTGACTCGGTGGCAGGTGGATTTATGTAGGACCACTGCCCTTGAGTGGGCAGTGTTGATATATATTCACACCCATGGATATTGCCACCAGTTTGTTATTTGTTAACCCCAGTGCCCTAGCAATGCAGATCAGCCCAAATCATCCCTTACAACATTTGTGTTCCCTCTATGGCTGTCCCATGGTAATTGAAAGTGATAAGGGTACCCAATTTTGTGGGCAACACATGAAACTTTGGGCTCAGCAACAGGGGATTCAAAGGACCCTTCATGTCCCCTATATTCCCCTTGCAGCAGATATGATTGAAAGATATAATGGGTTATTAAAACTGGATTACAGGCAATGTGAACCAGACCACCATCCCTGTACAAATGACACTAGAGGCTGTGGACTGGGGTCCAACAATTAAAAGAGTGCCCCTGATGGGGTGGAGTGATGCTGATAGAAGCCCTATTGCATAGAGCATCAGCTCCAATCCAGTTGCAAATTGCAACAAAAGACCCCTTACTGAAGCCCCAAATGGAGCCACAGAGACATATGTTACTGATCATGACTGTGCTCTATGTCAGAGAAACTAAAATGATGGTATGGCCTTGGACCTTGAAAGCACCCCATGTAAGGTGGCTTGCTCTTATTGCTCCCTGGGGAACAGGATTTAAAAGGAAATTGTCAATCACACCTTCAATAACCAATGTTTGGCCCTTGCAGGTAGAATTGATGGCACCATCAACTGCAGAAACAATTTTGAAAGGGACATTTATTTGCACTCTGGCCCATGATGACTTCCCCATTTTGATGCAGGTTAAAAATATGACACTACAGCCCTCAGTGGATGGGCCCTGTGTGTGGTACATTCAGCCCAGCCATGCACCACAGAACAGAATATTGTTGTCACGAGATAAGTGATTAAATTGTGTCCTCTTAGATGGACATGAGTTACCCATTTTAGTCACTCTTTCCATTTGTCTTATCACCCTTAGGATATATGCTAACATTTTGCTTGCTTGGGTGCATGCCTATGCTCAAGTGTACAAGTCTCATTGTTGGGTGTGTATGGAACTCCCAGCCAGTTCAGTGGGAGGCCTCACATGGAGCATTGCCCTTGCCACCTGGGACAATTGAACCTGGCAATATCTGGCTGACTGACCCCAGAGTGGGTAGACATCCATTGCCATGTAGAAAGCTTTTTGCACCAGGACATGGACCTCAGCCAGGCCTTGGTTCAGCTATGACTTATATAATGGATAGGGCTGGCTTCCCAATGAACAAATAGAGTTGCATATCATCGCACCTAAATGTATTGAACAAAAGATGGACCACCACAGACTAGCTGGGGAGATTCTCCAAATATATGTGTAATATTAACCAGAGTGTTACAGGTGTCTCCCATTGGTGGAATGGTCTACCATATACAGGTATAAAACCCATGGGCTGGCTGCCCAAGGGATATTTGTGGGTCTGTGGGCTCCACAGACAGCCATATCTTCCTGCTGATTGGACAGGGTAATGTACATGGGGATGCCCCTTGATACCAAGATGGATCATATCCATCCTGCCCCAGTTAAAGCAGAACTGGAATACTGTATATCCACAGATGGCACCGAACCTAACAAGCCCCATGGTGGTTCTACCTATTAGCTGTACTTAGTCCTGGAGTTGCAACCATTAATGTAGAATTAGATGTAAAAGCCTTATCATGGTACACCATGCAAGCTTTAAGTGCTTCTGAATATGCGATTGCTCAGTTAACTGAAGAAACAGATCAAATCTGACACATGTTACAAAACTGGATGGCCTTAGATTTACTCACTGCAGCCCAAGGGGGCACATGCACCTTGATACATACTGAATGTTGTATGTACATTCCTGATCATAAAAATCCATACAGGCTGCTCTAAAGGACATGAGCCATGAGCACCAAAAAATCATACTTACAAGCTGACCCAGTATGGGACTGGTGGAACTCCCTAGGAACCTGGAATTGGGGATTGGGGGCACCCTCATCAGGATGGGATGTATACTGTCTATTTGATGCTGTGTATATTGGTGTTCTGGTATATGGCTGCAGTGTACCCCCTCTATTTGCAGGGCCATCACCCTCAGGGGTGGAGTATGAGGATGATCAAATTTGGGTGACGGCCTCAGCCCTAGACAGCTGAAGGCAGCTAGCTGTTGGCACCAGTGAGGTGGTGCCCATCTTCACACATTCTTGGACCTGTGTACAAAGGTAGCTGATAGACCTAGCTTGTAGCAACTGTTCTCAAAATAACCATGGGGTCAAGGACTGTTGGGGAACAATAACATAGTATGTTGCATAATCTAATTGATATTAGATATTATATATCTAATGATGTTATATAACCTGATTGAAAAGTTACGCTTACCATTGTATCAATATGTTATTGCATGCCAACAATGAGATAATAAAAACCAACAGAAGATGGCATCAGTTTAGGAGGGCACTCACTGACTCAGTCACTGAGGATGGCTGATTGGGGACAGGGTCCTGCCCAGGGGTCTGTGCTGGGGGCACATGGAGCGAGAACATTGGGACTTCACTCTGGAGGGAGCTGCATGGCATGGACTCCTTGGAAGAGATCCATGAGTTTCTCACCTGCCTGTGGTGGTTAACACAGATGGCTGAGCACCACCCTCAAGGAAAAAGGCTGGTTTGAGATGCGACTGCCACCCACATCCCAGTGAGAGAGAACATTCCTGGAGAGTGGGAGGATACTGATGGAGGGTCGAGAGGGGTTTCCTTTCTATGGATTTGGCTGCCTGGAACCCCTTGCAGCTTTGGGGAACAAAACAGCAGGCTTGAAGTGACACCAGGCTGAGGGCAGTGGCAAATCTGCTGAGGAAGTTTGATTTACCTAGCTGACCAGGGATACTCCCCAAACCCTGGTGGCAACCCACTGAGAGGGAGCAAACTCCAAGAGCGGCAGGGTTCTGACAGTAGGTGGAGAGGGGATTTGACTGCCTGGACCCCTCAAAGCTTTGGGGAGCAGATAAGCCAGCATGAAGCAGCACCAGGCTGAGGAGAGAGGTAAATCTACTGAGGAAGCCTGATTTACCCAACAGCCCAGATGATACTGAGGCTTGGCTCCAGAGGGGGCAGAATCAGTCAATTTTATCATTCTGCATTGAAAAGTATCAGAGCTTCAGCTTGCTGGGGACGCCAGGAAGTGGGAAGTGCTTGATTAGTTTCCACCAGCATAGTTAGGGTCCCCTTGGTGAAGGGGGTGATCTAGAAGAGGACTTCTTTTGGGTCCCATATTTTGCCAAAAAAGAGAAAGGAAGGCTGTCACTTTAAAAATAAAAAAAGGATTTTTAATTTTTAATTTATTTTAATAGTTAAAATCTGATTCAAAACTTGCAGATAAAACCTTGCAGGGCAATTGACTGATGAACACAAGTAGGCCGAGAGGTTCCACAAGGGCCCAAGAAGGAACACTGGTCTTCTTTAGCTTTGTTTGACTGCTTGCTTGTGTGGTTGGTTGGTTTTTCAGTGTTTATTTGTAGTCT
>JAQZBX010059468.1:0-17510 GCA_029593785.1 Cabassous unicinctus
TTCTGCATTTCTAAAAATATCCCAAGTGAGACTGATGCTGCTTGTCCTTGAACCACACTTTGCATAGCAAAAGGACTAAATTGAGGGAAGTGTTTCTACTCTCTCTGGGATCAGCATTGTGGTAGGAAGTAGTTAAGCTGCCCCAGGCAAGACAGGATTAAGATGGGGATCTATCTGGGTCTGAGCCAGTGCCACAATTATAAACTACTGTCCACACATACCTCCCCTCCATGATTCATGAACCTTCAGAGACATCTTGTTCTTAGTTATACTCTGGTCTCTGCTACACTTGTAAGGAAATATGAGGGAGGAACAATCCTGTGGTTGGTTGATGTAGTCAATGGTAAAAGCAGAATCCATTTCCTCTGAGGTCAATGGTGGCAGCACAGGGGTCACCAGCAGGAGGCAGCTCTGTCCAGATGGTCTCATGAAGAGCAGAGCCATTGTGGAGAAGAAGAATTGAGGCCCTGTTTCTGAGCAGGGAGCAGTACCTTGGTGTATCTGTCAAGTGACAAAAGAACCAAGTTAAAGTACTTAAAATAATAGAGGGGTTGGTTTATTTTCTCACAAATCAAGCAGTTTCAACCCAATGACACTGTCAAGAACCCAGGTTCTTTCCACCTTTCTACTCTGCTCTCCCAGGCAAGTTGGCTATTTTCCTCATTCTTGTCCTTTCATCATGGCAAGATGGCTATGGATGTTTTAAAAATTACAATCTCACAAAACTTGTCAGAAGACAGAACATGTCTTCTTTATGTCCCTTTCAAATAGCAAACAAACTTTCCCAGAAGCAACCTTAACCCCCATCAGATTTCTCTTTGCAATGCATTGACCAGAATTGTACTACTGCAAGTTCCTATATGAAGAACTAGCATGGATAATGGGAGTCCCTTGCTTGACATAGAGTCATCATGGTCACTCTGGACTGGGGTGGGTTCTGGTCTCCACTTAGGTACAAAGCTGCCTGATACCCAAACAAAATTGTGATCTTTTTAACTAGGAATAATGACAGTTGGAAAGCAGACCATGGTGACTTCCATAAAAACTACTATCAATAAAGCCATCTGAATGCAGTTCATGGATCAATTCTTGGAGGTAACAAAAAGGAAAAACCAGAAAAGTGGAGATCAAGTTTCACCAAGAACTATAAAATTGCAAAGAAAGGGTCCCACATGGACTATGCACACTCCTATTTCAGAGCTTCCGCCTGTGAGGTCTCACTCCTACACACACACACACACACACACACACACTGCTCATCCTTTGTCTTCTAATCCAGACACACTTTGAGCCTTCCAATATCAGAAGATTCTCCGACTAGTTTGGCCCATAATAATTCCTTGATTCTCTGTATTCCTTGAGCATTTGCAGTATGCCACACAATCAGTCATTTAACTAGAGTACACATTCTCTGAAATTATTGGTTTCATATACATCATGATAATGGGATGTTAAAATCAGAGGCTTTCTGCCTCATTTTCCCCAGGGGCATCTAGAAAATAGGTGCCGCCTATCCCCACTTTTCAAAACAAGATGTTAAGCCACCTATGCATGACCGGTAAAGAAAATACCTGACAAACAGTTTTGTCACTCTCATCCTCAATGGTATGAGATCTCAAAATTGAAGAAGCTGGAGATCAGAGGGAAGCTTTTGCTCCTCAGCTAGTGTGCACTCTGTTTCAACACCCTCCATAAGATTGGATTCAACTACAAGTGAATAAACCCAAAACAACAGTGACTTCTAAAAGATAGAACTGCATTTCTCTATTGAAGTCTAAATCAGTGGCTCAGGGCTGCTAAGATGACTCTATCCACATTCCCACCAATAAAGGAAAAAGGCACAGCCTTCCTTTTAAGGACACTTCCCAGAAGCTTCACACACACTATTTATATCCCACTAGCCAGAACTTGGTGACACAGGTACACCTAGTTACCAGAAAAGTCAGAAAATGTAGTCTTTATTCTGGGGAACTATATGTCCAGCTAAAAATATAAGGTAAAATGTGGATGAAGAAAACAGACATTGGGAGAAAACTAGCTTTTTCTGCCACATTCTACCCCTTAAATCCCCAAAAGAGCCATATGCATCCTTCTTAAAACACATAGAATACACCCATACCCTCCATAAAAGAAGACAATGGCCAAGTAGTAACCACATTCAGAGTCTGTGAGTGATGCCCAGTCCTCTCCATTAGGCCCAGATGTGGCTTATAATGGTCAGGGGCTCTGTGTAGTCAAAGTAATCTATCTTCCCATCACATGCCTAAAATAAAAGTAATAGAAAAAATACAAGATAACATCATTAACCACCCCCCCATCTGGAAATGGGGAGAATGGAAAAAACCCAGAAGTCACTGGTCCATAACTATTGCTATATCTCATTGGGCAGAGATTGATGGTAAGTTGGCCCCTTGGCTAGAACATCCAGCATTCTCTCACTCTCTTTTCTGAGAATAAATGCCCTTGTCCTTTGGCCCTGCCTTTGCCCTCTGGAAGGTTCTTCCTTATCCATCATCCCCCTAACCACATCTGAAATGGGCATTGGTGATCATGATCCTCTTTCTTGTAATTCAGGCTCCAGCACCTAGGGATTGCTGTAGAGGATGATGCTTATGGGCCTTTTTTTCCCCAATACAATTCCCTCAAAAATTTAGTAGGCATCCAATCTATTTGTTTCTATATCCAGAAAGAGTTTTTAAGCCTAACAACTCAGGCCTTTTACCTATTGGCCTATGTTCTGGCTCTCACTCTCTCTCTTGACATAGTGGCACCTGAAATAAAAGTCTGATTTTTACAGCCAGCTAGGCTGATTCCCACTGTATGGCAGGGAACTCTTAGAGGTAGTTGTTTGAAAAAGGCTTGGGGCCATAGTCTCATCTCTTAACAAGGTTGATATTTTGCAGCCACCTCTTGGTTTAGGGTACAGACATGACATATTCAACGTTTCAAAGACCCCAGATTGCTATACTTTTAATCATATAACAAGGTATATTGCAGCACAGAGTGCCTTCCTTAGCAAATCCATATATCCTTCCATCTCTTGTTGCAGACTGGCTAGTTCCAGGCTGAATTCATCTCTCACTTGTAGTACTTTGCTAAAAGCAGCATGACCAGCCTACATCACCAACATGCTGACCATTTTCCTACAAGTTTCAATAATATATGGTCTGCCTTCCAATATATAGCAGGTTACAATCTGACCAAATGTTTGCCACAACATAACAGTGATCACCATTTTTCTAGCCTGCAATTTCTGTGTCCTTGCAACCTGCCATCCACCTAAGCTCATGCCACATATTTCAGATGCAGCACTCTGCTTCAGATACAAAATTCTGAACTTGTTAGAATTAGGGTCAGTTACAAGTGTCAGAAAGCCCATAATAGGAATGAATTTTAAAAGATAGAAGTTTATTTCTCTCTCACATGAAAGTTTCATCAGGCAATGTTTGGACAGTGGCTTAACACTCATCTGGGGCCCAGGCTCCTTCTAGTTGTGGCTCAAACTCCTCAATGTGCCACATCCACCCCTGTGGAAAAGATAGCACTTCTGGCCCAGCCATCTACATTCTATCCAGCAGGAAAAGGTGGTGAGAAGAAGGGCATGCTCTCTCCCTTTAAACTTCCTTTTGTTGGACATTTCCTACACGACTTCTACTCAACATTCACTGATAAGCATGGCCATGCCTATTTGGAAAGGGGACTGAAAAATGTAGCCTTTATTCTGGGAAACCACATTTGCAGAGAAATGCCACTCTAACTGTGGGTGGAAAAGTAAAACAAATATTGGTGGATGACTAGTATTTTATGCCAAAATCGTGCTTTGCTTCACATCAAGCTTAGTGAAAGGAGCTTCACAGAGACAAGTCAGAACCTGGACAGTGTACCCTGAAGTCTATGGGGACCAGAGGCTGATACCTGGACCCTGTGTGGACAAGCCAGAGAGGAAAGGTTCACTAGCAGGTCTGAAAGCAGATAGAGGAGAGTTGGCTGACATGAGCAAGGGAGAACCAGTGTGGAGCCATCTTAAAGGAGTTTTGCCCAAATGGCCTCCTGGTGCACTAGCAGAGCTTCTCAGTATGAGTCAGCTGGTAAAAAACCAAGAGTACTGCAGAGGAGAGGTTCCCAGAGATGGAAGGCAGTCTGAAGAACACAAAAATGCTTCCCACCTTTCCCAGAAAAAGAGTCAACTTTAAACATCTGTCACAGACAGAGGAAGTCATGTCAAGTAACATCAATGGCAGTCACATTAGACACTCCCAGCATCATGTATCCTCCCCCCCAACTCCCATCTCAACCACAGAGCAGTCAGCAACTTTGGTGAGTGCTTTGGCAGGGAAAATAAGACTTGTAAGCTAAGAACAAGAAACTTCCCACACCTTCCTTCCTGACTCCTAATTCCAGGTCAGAGGAGAAGGGAGAAGATGAAATTTTAAATAAAATTTAAAATTTTCATTATTTCTCTGGAATTGTACATTTTTTCCCTGCAATTCTCAACCCTGGCTGCCCACTGGGATCACCTGGGAGCCTTTAAAATTCTTCAAGTCTGGGTCCTGTTCCCAGAACTTGCTTAATTGATGTGAGTTGAGCCTGGATATCAATATTTTTTAACTGTCCAGATGATTCTGACAGGCAGCCAGGGTTATAATCCTGAATAGAGAATGTTATTGCAAACTAAAGATCATGGAGTACCAGGAGAAAAATCCTTGCACCTTCTAGACAAATGGCAAAGGCTTGATACGTGCTTATTGCCCTGCTGTTAACTTTTGACTTCCCCACTGGGAAAAAAAAGCACAGTGCCCTTCCTCATACAGAGGACAAACTAAGATATAGCCTTGAATTATATCTTGGAACTAACCAAGAAGATAGAATATGTATGAGACAGATTCAATAAGAAGTGACTGGAATTTTTTTATCAAGCTATGACCAAATTCTACAGTCTAGATTGTCACTTCTAAATTGAAATTGACCCATATTTGATCAAACACTTGTCTCTCTGACCCAAGGGAAGGTCTGCAAAAAGGCTGAAATAGCCAGCATTGCATTATAGACTCAAAGTGTAGACTTTGACATCTGTGAAAGCCAAAGCCTACCAAAATTAGTGATCCTAATCCAGTTGGTTATATCTGAATGCTTCCTTCCATCACTCCCCCATCCCCACCTCTCCTAAGGAGACCCCAGAAGAGCAGTGCTCCTATTCACACACCATCTCCAGGACCATCATCCTCAGTCATAGGGAGCCATGTCCCATTAATAAAGACAGGGCACAATGACAGGATGCAAGAAAAGAGCCAAGAACTTGCAAAACCAGCATCCAACATCTAAAAGGAGCTTTATTTTGTTGGCACAAAGATATCATGCACCAAAGTAGGAACTGACACCACCAGGATCCCCAGGAGATGGTTCTGGAATGTTCCTTATTCCCCCAAGCCCACATTTATTGTCCAGCTCTACCACAAAGACAGGGGCTGGCTGCCTAATTCATCATGCCCAAGACTCAACACTTGAGAAATCGCACTTTTCTGTGAATGGATCCAGAAACTTGAAGTCAAGAGAACACCCTCTTTACAACCCAAAAAGCAGACATAAATACTTTTAATAAACACTTTCTAGTATCAATACTGGCCTTCTCCATCATACACCGCTGTCTTTTTTATGATTCAAAGATATTTTTTAACAAGAGAAATAAATGTGTTCTAGCCATGAGCCTGAGCACAGAGTCGGCTTCAATTGCATTTGGTGAAAAGAGCATTCCAATCTATATTTTTTGAGACTTTTCCCAGCACAGGGAACCCCACACATGAAAAGTAAGCACAACCAAAGTTGAGGTCTTTTGCTCAGTCAGAGATGAAGAGTTTTACCCTGTTGCCATCCCCTGCCCCCATATTCTGTCATCACCAGTAAGGTCAACCCTCCTTCTAGAGGGATCAATCAAAAAAAGATCCACTGATAGCAGTTGCACCACTTACATCACCTTCCATCCTGAATCATTCCAATACCACCAAGCCCTGAGCCCCACTCTTTGGATTTAACCAGGTATTAAACACTGGAACATTAGACAAGTGAAGCATTTGATGATGACAATAATGAGTGGCCCATTCAAGGTCATTTTCTTAAGTTAATGAGCTCTTCCCAAAGTACAACCATGTACTGTACTGAAAAATGTCTGTAGGATGCACTGCACTTTCTCACTATTTATTTAACTTTATGTGGATGCCATAAAACTTTTTTATGTGCTTTCAGTTAGCTCATAGTTTTTGACAAGAAAAATTTTTATTTAGGCCTTTTGCCCAGTTACAATCTGAAACAGGAGAGTCACTTTCCAAAGCTGTGCTGATAGATGGATTAATGAAAGCACTCCCCACACTGTTTTCCTTCTAGCAACCACAGGGATAAACAAATGGGGTTTTTCCTTAATTAAAGTAACTCAGCAACAAGGTGATTTATCTATGATGATTCTTGCAGACCTTTTCATTGTGCAGTCACTGTTGGCCACTGTTTGAAATTTATCAACATAAATAAAGCCTTTCCATGACTAAACAAAGTTAAAGTAGCAATAAATTGAGCCTGCCATGTAGTCTGGGCTAGATCTGAAGCCAACATAAATACCAGAATGCCTTGGCTGTGACATGCTTGACACTAAAACATCATGCACTCCCAAAAAGAGCAGCCCAGCCCAAGCCCAAGCCTAAAATATAACACAATTCCCCTAAATGAATCAAATTGCGATTGCCTAGACATGGCTATGCTCAGTATCCAGCTTCTGGCTTCCTTGCCCTCCACGGTGGAGTGATCACATTAAAAAATAATATAAACACTCATCTAAATTTCACTGTTTCTGCATAATTAAATTTTGGTAGGAGTAGATGTCTATTATTCTCACTCCCTGGGAATGTTTGGAAAGTTACTAAAAGCTCAGGATTTATCAGCTGAAGGTCTAGCACTGTAGTGGGATCCTGAGGCCTGCCTGCTGCTGCCCTCAGTGGTAGATGGGCCCAGAGGCTGATGCAGACCCTGAGTTTTATCATGGGGAGAAACTCTGCTCACTTAAAAAATGGATCAACCCTAGCTTCTCTCCTGGGAGACCTGCTTTGCCCAACTCTAGCAACAGGCTGTAATGAAATGTCTTCGTTAAACAAGAAAGTCAGCTAAACTGGGGCTCCCAAAACTTCCAGCCCTTTTACTGATAAAGAGATGAAAGGAGAGGAAGAAACCTTTTAGAATGCATACACAGGATGCCAAATTTAAAAATGGAAAAAATCTAATAACTAATTGGTGAAACCATAAAAGCTGCCGTAAATACATTTTCCCTCAACTACTTTACACAGGGCTGTATAATTTTATGTCACTTTTTATTTATGTTGTCATAATGATAGCTGTGCAGGGAGCAGAGGATCTTAGGAAAAAATGAATGGAACTGTTTTTAAAAAGGAAAAAAAAAACACAAGTCCATCTTTAGGGCTTCACACAAGATTCCTTTTGAAATATAGAGGGGTTGGGGAGGAAAGCCCATTTACTTTTAAAAACCTCTGAGCAAAGCATTTTGCAGTGACCATCTTTCTTTGGCCACTATCTTCTCTGCTTCCAAGGTATGAATTATGTAATATTTATGTAACATTCTACAGTGTTTCACAAAACTCAGGTGTGTGTTAAATAAATTAATATTCTGAAGCCAGGTTTTAATGTGTGAAATATTTAAAAGAGCATGATTTCAACTTCTAGAGGGATCCATATAAAAGTGAAGCTCATTTTAACAAGGTGTTGATGAATTTGCAAAGCTGCACAGGACATTGCAATGCCGTATTCAAAGTATTCTAGAAAAGCACTGTTTATTATTACCCAGAAGATCAGAGAAGCTCTCTCCTCTTGATCCGTGTGTGCCAATTCAGAGACTGTTGCCATCAGCAGGAATAAGTTGCAATATAGAAAACCTTGAGTAAATTACAGACAGGGGAAATTAAATATTGTCTATGTCCATATTTAGGGGGCATGGGGAGAACTCTTGGGGTACTAAGAATGTTCTGTTTCTTGATCTGGAGGCCAGTTGCTAGGATTGTTCAATTTGTGAAAATTCACTGTACACTTATGATATGTGCAGCTTTCCCGATGTATAATACACTTCAATAAAAAGGTTAAAAATAGCATTTGTTCAGATGAACATCTTAAAAGAGATGCAAGGGGTGGATATATACCTAAAGAGCCTCAGAAGCGCTGTAAGATTTTCCTAGGGAAGTATCGATCATCCCTTAAAATGCAGGGGCCCACAGAACTCTGGCAGATTTTCAAAGCAAGGTGAGGTTGTTTTAGAAACAATTTGCCTTTTATTAACAAGGAAATCCAAATCTGCCTGGACTATTAGAAAGTGAAACATATATACATCTTAGAGAGACTGTTGAAGTATCAAACAGATCAGGCATTATTTGGAGAGGCTGAGCAGTCAAGGCCACTTAACACCATCATGGGCCAGACTAAACAAACCTGACCCATGAGGTGAAGCTCCAAGGATCCCAAAAGATCAGAAATTCTGAAAAGGCAGCCCTCACCAGACTTTACAGGCTGGCAATGGCATGCAAATGGCACTCTGTCTATGTCACACAGCCAAAGGTTGGTGTTGTATATGAGAGCAATTTCCTCAAGAATTCAGAGGAAAATGTAATCCTTTGCCTTTTATGTACAGGCATACAAGGCAAATGCACAACATCAAGTGCATTTACAATTGGAGACAAAAAAACCTCCTCACGTATAATGCGCCATCAAATCAGCCTGCCCTGGGCCACAGGGGATTTCCTGGTCTCTTACCAATCAGTTGGCAGGGACATATTTGTCAGATGCAGAAGGCAGGGAAAGCCCACTTAATCCAGGACAGGAAAGGCTTCATTTGGGGGATCTTTTGAAAAGCTGGAGCCATGTCTAGGAAAACCGGGGATGTTCGGAGTCGCTCTTCGCTGCAAAGCAGTTTTTCACGCACAGAATCCCTGCGGTTCCTGCTCATGTCCCCCAGCACAAAAAAGTCTTGTCTGGCACCGGCCCCCAAACACTGAGGTTGCCTGCAGTCATTCCTCCACGTGGTTCACCAAGGAAAGGCTGGCAGGGGTGGCCCTAAGATCTACTCACTCAAGGACCTGTTCTCACATGTTTCAGTTACCTGACCAAATGCCCCACACAGGATGACTCAGATCCATCTTGTGGAGGAGCAGGTACTCTAGCAGCCCTCAGTAAGAAGTTGGCTGGGAAACAGGATGCATTTGCTAAGCAAGGGGGAGTGGGAGAAGGGGCAGAGCAAAGATAGGGACAGAGGGAAAAGAGAGGAGGAGGGGAAGGGAGAAGAGGAGTGAGGAAGGGGAGAGGGAAGAAGGGAGAGGAGGAGAGGTGAGAGGGGGGAAGTGGCAAATGCTCTGATGAGGAGAATCAACTTTTAGGATGACTTCAAACTCAAAAATCACCATGATTCATCCAGAGCCTTTTACTTTCATTTCTTTTTTCTCTCATGGAACAGTCCGGGAGATCTATGCCCCCTTCCATGCTCATAGATGCTCCCCAGTTGCCTGTCCAGCCTGAGGAAGGGAGGCATGTCCCCACCTCTGGACTTCCAGAGCATCTCTTAACTGAACCATCCCAACATCAGTCCCTTTCAGCACCATCGGTACCATACCCAGGCCCACGGACCTCTCTGAGAGCAAACTGCATCTGTGCATCGCAAAAAGGACATAAACCTCATATGGGGGTCTTACAGGCCATTCACAATGTCTTTACCCCCATTTAGAACCCAGAAATTAGCTTTTATCCATCATCTTTTTCAGATGATGCCTAAGCCCACGTAAGTCTCAATAAGGTGTTCCTCCAGTCACATTTCTATCATCAATTCAATGGGCTCTTATTTTTAGGTGAATCAGAAGCCTTGCATTGGAGGAAGATGACAAATGTGTAACATTTGTATTTGCAAGTATGTGCATCTTGGCTTTTTCTTTCTTAAAGCAACTCTTCAGCTTTCAACAGGAAAGGTATTGTGGCTTCCAGGCAACGTGTGGCCTGAGAACTGGCCAGCAGGACCTTTGAGAAATAGTGGCATCCCACCCGCAGGAGAACAGGAGGGCCCTGGTCAGGTTAGCCTGGGCAGTAAGCAAACAGTCCAGGTCTCCAGAGGACCCAGGCTGTGGGGAGGAGGGGGTAGTTGCCAGGGCTCTGGGAGAGTCATTCACCTCCCAAAAAGGAAAGAAAATGGCTTATTCCCCAGCACTGACAGGCCTTCTCAGGTACCTGCTCCAGTTTCTGTGTATTTTCAAAGAGAATCCAAAAACAAGGCTGAGGGCCCAAGAGCCAGCACAGTGGCCCCCTACCCTGCAGTAGCATTCCCTCTCATCTCTGTGAGGGCCACTTGCCAAATGAACCCTGGCCCCACGTAAGTCTTAAACACAGTGTTCTTTTCAGCCTGTAGCTGCAGCATGTTTCTCTCACTGATTCAATGGGACATTTATTTCATCCCCTCTGGAGAATTCAGCTATGCATAGTGCATGAAATGGGGACCACAGGCCAGGCCTCTATAAGCTGCTAATTGGAAACCTTGTCAGAAGTGTGAGGAAGAGGCAGAGGGGGGAAAACAACAACCCTTGACAGGCCCCCTCTCATGCTGTGAGCAGCAAGTTGCCCTTGCCATCCATTGCTCCATTTCAGCTGCACAGGATCCCTTCCCCCTGCCTGTGAGTACTGAAGGACTGAGCCTCCGGGAGACTGCAGGATCAGAACAAGAAACTGTCTAGTCAAAAAGGGGTGCAACAGTCTGTATACTCAGATGCCATTTTATGAAAGAAGTAGGAAGAAAAACAGACTATTTAGAGACTGAGTTTATTATCCAAGAAAACCTGAGTACTACTTAAGGGACAATTAAAAGTATCACATCAGATTACGTGTTTAATGGGATAGTATGAAAAGTTCATTTTCTCCCTTTAATCAGGTGAGTTACAAGAAGACTAGTGTCATTATAAGTAAATAAAGACAATGGGAACTTAAAAGTTGCTATATCACTCCACTAGAATAAAAGCTAATTTGTGCTGAAAAAAAAGGGGGGGGGGCAGTGTGCAAGGAAGTAGCTAACAAGCTTGCAGACCCCTCCCTGCCTCTGGGGTTCACTTGCTCCAAGAATGTGGAGCTAGGCTGCCTCTAATGGCAGGCTGTCTGGGTCAAGCCTGGCCCCACCACTGTCTACAGCACAACCTCCCTGGACCTTAGTTTCCTCCTATGCAAATAGGGGAAAGAATTGTACCTACTTCTTAAGGTCATAAGTGACAACTATTCATAGTTTGCTCTTGTTTATGACCATGAGAATTCTCTCCTTGCCAGTTTAGAAAATGGCCAGGAGAGAGGAGGGATGGCTGAGACTGCTGCAGTACCCCCTTTTCATAAGTAAATCTTGGACTGGCTCAATGGAAGCCTCCAAATACAAACAGGGAACCAGAGGCATCCATGTGTTCAGATGGGGAGAGGAAGGTGGTAAGAATTCAGTGGAGGAGAGCATACAAGGGGAATAGGAAAGGGTGACAATGAATCAAATGATTTCCAGTTACCTGTTACATAGCAAGCAAAGTCTAGGTGCTCTCAATGAAACATCTCAACCACTTGTGCCTCCTCATTTTCCACTAAGAACCTGAGGCTCAGAACAGTTAAATAGGATCCCTCAAGTCATTGCTTCTAACTGCAGCATTGAGTAATCTCTCTGGCCCACAAAACCCGTTCCTGCCATTTTCTGTCACATGCTCCACCCTGGGGGTTTCTTGCTGCCTCTGAAGAGGGTCAAAAAATCCTTGGACTGGTACTAATCCACTTCTCAAGATTTAGACACGTTTTCCTAATGCTCAATTTATAGATGACTCAAATTCAAATGTTGGCATCTCCTTTTGATCAGGACAGAAATTCCCAGCCAAGGGCCAGTGGGAATATCTGGAGCAGTCAATGGAAGCACTTTACTGCTTCTCTGTGAAGAGCTCTGGCTGAGGTGCTAACATCCTGCTGAAGAATATGAAAAGCTAAATGAAAGCACTGCAATGACAATGGTGGGGACTTTATCTGAGGACCTCCAAGACCACTACCATTTATTCAGTTTGAAACACCTATATTATGAAAACTGTGATAATTTTGTGTCTACTGATGAGGCTAATGACTAATATATTCTATCAAGACATGGCCACTGTCTGTAGGTATTTGGAAGCATATATTTTTAGATGCAGTTACTGTACCTCCAGCTACTTTAGCTACTAAATTTTGTTGACACAATGCAATCAAGTAACAAGGAGGCTTACAGGAAAAGGTTAAAATTCTTATTTGCAGCTGTTTCTCTCCTTTGCATCACTTTTGTCTCATTATTCACTAGTATCCATAAATCTGCCACTCAGACCCCAGACTAAGTCATGTGCTACTGGAAAATTGCTCATGTCAATAGGAAACAAAATTAAATTTAACCCTGGGGGCCCAGTATTTGGTATTCACAGCGTGCCCTGCCTGGTACTCATTATAACCCTGACCTGAAAAGCCGCCATCTGATAAAGGACATGTGCTTTGTTTCCTCTGCCTCAGCTCCCCCATTTCAAAATTGGGGGATGAGTAGGGAAGGGAGTGGAGAGATTCACAAGATGGGCTCTAAGTTTAAGACAAAAGCCATGCCATTAAATCTTAACAGATATTTCTCAAGTTTAGAAGATTAAGGAAGATTTCAGCATCAAAAATCAAAGAAGGGGACCAAGATGGCATCGATCTAGGTGGGTACTCATGAAACAGATCTCCGGGGATGGCCGATTGTGGACAGGGTCCTGCCCGAGGGTCTGTGCTGTGGGTGCACGGAGTGAGAAGCTTGGGTCATCTAGCAGCAGGCAGATTGATGGCGTGGAGTGATCGGTGGAGATTCGTGAGTTTTCAGCCTGCCTGTGGCAGTCAACATAGACGGCTGAACCCCACCCACACAGAAAATGGCTGGCTGGAGCCGCGGATCCTACATCCGCGACTCCCGCTGCCTGCCGACATGAGGGAGCATACTCTGAGGGAGCGAGGGCTGTGACAGAAGGTGGAGAGGGGTTTAACTTCAGTGGATTTGGCTGCCTGCACCCCCTCATAGATTTGGGGAGCAGATAAGCCAGCTCGAAACAGTGCCAGGCTGAGGGGAGAGGCGAAACTGCTGAGCAAACTTGATTTACCCAGCAGCCCGCTGACACTGAGGCCTGGCCCCAGAGGGGGTGAAGTCAGCCAATTTTATTGCTCTGCACTGACAAGCATCAAAGCTTCAGCACTCCTGGGGAGGTAAGGAAGTGAGTAGGGCTTGATTAGTTTCCACGACCCTATTTAGGGTCCCCTCGGTGATCTAGCAGAGGACTCCTTTTGGGTCCCTTATACACCCCCCCCCCAAAAAGACAGTCACTTTAAAAAATGAATTCCTGTTCTTAGGTTAGTATACTACCAAAAATCTGCCCCAAAACCTACAGAAAGAACCCTGAAACGTAATTGATAAACGCAAGCAGGCTGAGAGGATCCACAAGTACAATAGAAGGAACACTTCCTCCTTAGATTTGTTTGCTTGATGGTGTGATTGTTTGGCTTTTCTCTGTTTATTTTTTGCCTCTTGCTTTTCTTTCCTCTTTCCTCCCCCTTCTTTTTTCTTTCATTTTTTAAAATTAGGTGCTGCTAGCTTGTCTCTTCTTTGCTGTGCTTCTTCTACAGTGATTTCTCATTCTCTGTCTATACTGATATTGCATCACAAGCTAGCTCTTATCCTTCCCTCATCTCTCTGCCTTCTGCTTTCTGTTGTGGTTCTTAGATACCATGCTTTTTCATTAGCCCACAACTTAAGGGTGTTAACTTCTACTCATCTATTTTGTTTTCTTCTTTTTTAAATTAATATTAGTCTTTTCCTTTTAGCCCTTTCTTTACTCTCTCTCTCCCTCCTCATCATTCAAGCCTTCTAAATCATTATATATATATATTCCTCTATTTGGTTTCCCAGCCCATTGTAGGTACTCCATTTTTTTTTCCTATTACTCTACACTGCATACACAAGTTAAATATTCATTTCACTAAGTCCTATTTGGCCCTTCTACTAACTTTCATTACTATTACTATTATCCTTCTTCCTTTCACACATCTTTTGATTCCTCTGGCACTAATCTTTTCCCTTCAAGGTAACATAGAAAGAAGCAAGGAAACAAAATAAGAAGAAAAAGTGTCAAAGAGAAAACTTAACACACACACAGAACCACCAACTAAATAAAACTCTAGAGGAGAGAGAAGCTAATCAACTGAATAAACCCAGCAAATAAAATGATGACTAGAGGGCAACAAAAAATTACAAAGCACACTGAGAAACAATAAGGCATGGACCACTCCAATGAGCAAAATAAAACCAGGAATATATGCAGAACATTGAACAACTAATCAAAGATTCCCAAACAAATATCATGAACCATCTTAATGAAGTGAAGGAAGATATTAAGGATATGAAGAAGACACTGAGAGAACATACTGAAGAAATTGTAAACATATGCAAAAAGATAACGGATATTATGGTGATCAATGGCACAACCCAAGAAATAAAAAAGATGCTGGATTCACATAACAGCAGAATGGAACAGGCAGTAGAAAGAATTAGTGATGTGGAAGACAATACAGCTGAAATCAAACAGATAGCCAAACTGAAAAATGCAGCAAGGACTCAGGGATTTAACTGACAACACAAAACGCACAAACATATGCATCATGGGCATCCCAGAGGGAGAAGAGCAGGGAATGGGAACAGAAGGAGTGTTGAAGGAAATAATGGCTGAAAACTTCCCAACCCTATTGAGAGAGATGGATGTACAGATCCAGGAAGCAAGGCACGCCCCAAACAATAGAAATCCCAACAGGCCACCTCCAAGACATACGCTTGTCAAAATGTCCAATGCTCAAGACAAAGAGAAAATACTGAAGGCAGCAAGAGAAAAGAGAACCATCATATACAAGGGAAGCACAATAAGATTAAGTGCTGATTTCTCATCTGAAACCATGGAAGAAAGAAGACAGTGGTATGACATAGTCAAAGTCCTAAAAGAAAAAAAACTTCCGACCATGAATTCTCTATCCTGCAAAACTGGCCTTCAAAAATGATGGAGAGGACTTCCGGGAAGATGGCTGACTAGTTACACACAGGAATCTCTTCTCCAGAAAAATAGCTAGAGAACAGGCTGAAACAGACCCAAAATAGATCTTCTAGGGTTTAGGACAGCAGGGGAAGACTGCACACCACCGAGAGGAGAGAGGGACAAAAGAGAGAAATCGCAACAGAACCAGAACCATGAGTTTTTAATCAGCAGCGGCAGCTGCTGCCAGCACCATCCCCCACAGTCTTGAGAATTCTCGGGCCTCTGGGCCTGCGACTACATACAAAGGGGGCTCCAGGGATCTACCACTCCCGGAAAGGGGAGAGAGAGGGACACAGCCTTAGGCTGACTCATGTTCTGACATGCAAATTTGGGCTGCGGAGCCCCACAGACCCTTCCACACGGCAGTTTGCCCTGGGAGCCTAGGAAGGACTGGAGAAATTCGACCCTTGCAGTCTCCATCTCTTCTAGCCTAGACTAATTGTTGAGGACTCCATGGGAGCGGGGAGACAGAGCCTGGGGCTGACCCTGCTTTTGACTCCCGGGTTTGGTCTGCCCTGCCCCGAGAGCCAGTCCAGGCTGGGTGAGGCTGTGCCATTGTTTGCCTTGGAGCCTGCAAGGGGTTAAAGATATTCAAATCTCCCAATTTCCTCCTCTACTAACAGGGACTGATTGTCAAGGATTCAGAGGGGAGAGGAAATATTTCCCAGCTGGGAAATGGCGGGGGGGCTGCCAGAGAAGACTGGAGAACTGTCTCCAAAAGTTTAAATTACAAGACTCTTAGCCCCCAGCAGGTAGCTCTATCACATTGAACTGGTCTGTGTCACAAAAAATACAGTCTGACCAGGCATTGAACTGAGGGCTGCCAACGAGCACCATCTCCTGGCAGACCAAGGAAGTGCACACAAGAAAATTAAATAGGAGAAGCTTTCATGGCCTCTATAGCCTCCCTGCCCAAAGCCCTAGGAAACAACTCTACAACCAATTACTGGTTCCAGTGCCCAGTTTTGAGCAACCAACAGGACAATCTTAACAATCAAAGGTGAGCCACAAATCAAAGAGCTGTGATAATTCACAGCCTCCTGCCACTAGAACCCTATAAAAGAGAAAGAGATAGAGCATCTAAGTAAATTACAACCTACCAGATGCCTAAACACCAACAAAAAATTATGAGTCATACTAAGAAAATAGAAGACATGGCTCAAGAAAAGGAGTACATCAAAGTCCCAGAAGAGATACAGAATTTAAGAGAACTAATCAGTGAGATAATCACAAATTTCCAAAATCAAATTAATGAGATGAAAGACAATATAGTTAAAGAGATAAGTGACATCAAGAAGACATTGAGTGAACACAAAGAAGAATTTGAAATCCTGAACAGAAAATAACGGACTTCATGGGAATGAAAGACACAATAGGTGAAGTCAAAAACACATTTGAGGCGTACAACAGCAGACTCGAAATGATAGAAGAAAGAATAAGTGATACCGAAGACAGAGCAGCTAAAATTGAAGAGAGAAAAGAACAGAGAGAGACAAGAATGGAAAAAATTGAGCAGGGACTCAGAGAGTTGAATGAAAACACAAAACACAACAACATACGTGTCATGGGAGTTCCAGAAGGGGAAGAGAAAGGAAAAGGAGCAGAAAGAGTATTTGAGGAAATAATAGCTGAAAATTTCCCAACTCTCACAAAAGAAATGAACTTACATGTCCAAGAAGTACACCGTACCCCAATGAGAATAAGTCCAAATAGACCTACGCAAAGACACTTACTACTCAGAATCTCAAATGTAAAACATAAAGAGAAAATTCTCAGAGCAGCAAGAGAGAAGGAAACGATCACGTACAAGGGACGTCCAGTAAGACTTAGTGCAGATTTCTCTTCAGAAACCATGGAGGCGAGAAGACAGTGGTATGATACAATTAGGAAATTGAAAGAGAAAAACTGCCAGCCGAGAATTCTTTATCCGGCAAAACTGTCCTTCAAATATGAAGGTGAGTATAAAGTATTCACAAACAAAGAGAAACTAAGAGAGTTTGCAAAAAAGAATCCAACTTTGCAGGAAATATTAATGGAAGCCTTAGAACCTGAAAGAAAAAGACAAGAGAGGGCAGCTTGGAGGAGAGTATAGAAGAAAGAAAAGCATAAAGGATTACCAAAAGAGTAAAAAGAGAGACAAAAACAAGATGACATACGAAAACCAAAGGATACAATGGAGGAAATAAATAGTGCATTTTCAGTAATATCATTGAATGTGAATGGATTAAATTCCCCAATCAAAAGATACAGGCTGATAGAATGGATAAAAAAACATAAGCCATCCATATGCTGCTTACAAGAAACTCACCTCAGACCCAGGGATACAAACCGGCTGAAAGTAAAAGGTTGGAAAAA